>LIEC01006636.1:0-18537 GCA_001925005.1 Drosera capensis
GGAAGCGTACCTGAATCCATAAAAGCAAGCCTTTAATCTGGGATGAAGATCGCCTAGGGTTAGGGTCTTCCAGTTGATACACACGCTAGAGTTTCTCTCTCTTGCGATGGGATGCCAGAAAGATATAACGTATATACAACCGGGGACCATAACCTTCACATATATAGTGGTTCTTAACCCTAATCAGCCCATCATCAATTAGGATCAAGCCCGTGGTATCTACACAATTGGGCCCTATACTTTATATGACGATGTATTGGCCCACTTAATATTAATATCCATAGGACCACTAATATTTGGGCCAAACTGTAAAATAGCACATAACATACAATTAATCCGTATAATTAAATTGTCCATGTACATGTAATATGAGTCCATTAATCCAACAACCCCTTCCAGCCGCATGAAGAAGAAGACACCGGCAAATATGGACACCCAACACCATTTTCGAGTTTTATTGTAACAGGAACTCAAAACCCCCGCAACATCCATGCCAATTACCCCAGGTCCTTCCCCGCTTAATGGATTGATGAATGAGTTTGTATCAATCTGAAAATCCATCGAACATACTTTAACCCAAAGTCACAACCAAAGCAAAATAATGTCGTATAAACTGATCCACTCTGGGCTCGTCTTGAAACAGAACATCATTCCTTAGAATCCAAACCGACCAAATGACAGCGAAAAAACAAGAATATCCCGTTAAAGGATATTATATCTATGTAAATGTTTGAATAATAATTAGAATATTATGTGATAACCACAAATTATCATTTATCCCCAACTATTAATATCAACGAGATATTGGTTGCTACACATATTTAACTAGAAATTTATGATTTTGTAGTATCTTTTGATATTAGTAAATATTCGGTCTACATCCTTTATATATGCTATATATTCATCTCTTGGACAGCGACCCATTTATTTTACATAAAGATATTAAGGATGTTATATTTTAAGCAAAATATTGTATACCACCTATAGTTTCATTGATTTATTTAGTTATTAATTCCCTCTTCAACATGAGGGGGAGACATATTATATTATATCAGACAATGATAACTTGTCAGATTTTATTGGATATTCAAAATAGTGGGAAAATGGGGTTAAATACCATTTGAAAGGTGAATCTTGTCGCATATGTTTTATTAAATATTTAATATTTTAATGATCTTAACAAACCCAATTTTATTTTGAATTAGTCTAATTAAAAATCTAAACAAATAAGCATTTGATGATGATCCTCTTTTCTATGATATTCCTTACACGATGGGTTTTGATGTTAGAATTATAACTACTTTGTCATTCCCCATTTGATGACAAGGTAAGTTTCTTACATCAATCAACTTAAGAGTACGCTTTATTCTACATTGAATGTCTGATGTGTTTATGTGATTCTTAAGTTTCTGATATTATTTCACATTTGATGATATCGAGTGACTTCTAGAGGTTCATTGATCATTCCTCATTTGATGATATAATAAAATAACATAGTTGTCATGAAATATTCAAGGATTTCATATTGAAACATCGAGCAGCTTCATTAAAAACTATTGGAGATCAGGCTAATGATATTTTAGACTGGATCGTGGTTATTTTTATTCCATTTATTTGTCAAATTTTAAATTCTAAGTCCTAAATTTATTTTTTGAACTAGAAAGTGTGTAGTGTGATATATATGACATCGTTACTTAATGAGAATCATGTTTGGTATTCACAAGTATAGACAAGAACGGAGGAGCTGAAAAACTAGACTTGGACTTGAATGATGATGATCTACTTGATGAATAAAATACATCACTTGTGGAGGAGCACATATTTATGAAGCTTTTCTCTTTTATGAACTCTATTAGTTGTTGAGTTTAGAATATTTCTAAGACTCTTGACTATTTAGTTTAATTTTCTTATTCCAATATTCATGAATTATATTTTTCAACTTATGTTCTTGTGGCAATATAAATGATTCATTGGCTTTGTTGAACATTTATATTGGACTCGTATTTTCATACAAGTAAATCACAGAGTTTATAATAAATAACTTAGAGGAGAGGTGAATAGGCTATTCAAAAATTTTCACAGTTCAGTACAGCTTGATCTTGGCTTGTATGCACTTAACTTTCTGCAACTTACTGAATGAGACAATACGATATCAAGATTTTCTCTTGTGTGCCTTGGATTGTTTTCTAACAGTCCTAAGTAAAGAATGAAAAGCAGTGAAGGACGTAAGATTTTTATACTGGTTCAGAAAATCATTATCAAATGAACAATAAAGACTTAGCCCAGTCTTTGTTTGGTAACCTGTGTGGTCAGTCAAAAGGTGATTTCACTATTTTTTTGTTTGTGGCTTACAAAACAACCCCTTTCAAGTACAGAACTTGCTAAGGTTAGAACCTAGACCATTGCACAGATCTTTTTCAAAAGCTTTATTGCATATGTTATTCTCGATGCAGACCAGTGAACTCCTTTTCTCAGATCTTATTTCACAATTTTTTAGAATGATTGCTCAATACTTGAGAAATTTTTCTTGCTTGCTTTAGAAAGTGGAAAGTTGCTGTTGAGAATGAAACTGGACTGAAGATTAAATGTTTAAAGTCTGACAATGATGGTGAATATAGTAGTAGTGAGTTTTCTGATTACTGTGCTGAGAATGAAATTAGAATGTTGAAAACTATTCTTGAGACACCTCAGCAGAATAGTGTTGCTGAAAGAATGAACAAGACCTTGAATGAGAGGGAAAAGAGTATGAGGATTCATGCAGGGTTACCAAAGACATTCTGGGCAGATTTAGTGAGCACAGCAACATACCTCATTAATCGTGGACCCTCAGTTCCCATGGGGTTCAAAATTCGTGAGGAGGAGTGGCAAAGGAAGGAGATAACTCTCTCTCTCACTTAAACATTTTTGGTTATGTTTCTTATGTGCGTATTAAAGATGCTGACAGGGACAAACTTGATCCAAAAGCAAGGAAGTGTACTTTCATTGGCTATGGTGCAGATGATATGGGGTATCGTTTCTGGGATGATCAGAATAGAAAGATCATCAGAAGCAGAGATGTCACATTCTATGAAAATACGGTGTACAAGGACAAGTTTGCAAGTGATGCTGAGGGCACAAAGAAATCACCAGAGAAGGAGAATAAGAAGCCAGAGCTGAAAGATATCATAGATAAAGACCTTGTTGGGAGCAGTGGGAGCTCAGGTGACAGAACAAACGATGAGACAGTTCCAGTCACACCAGAAGTGAGGAGATCCAGTAGAACCATTAGGTCTCCTCAGAGATACTCTCCATCAATGAATTACCTACTGTTGACTGACAATGGAGAGCCTCAGTGTTATCATGAGGCACTGCAGATGGATGATTCGGCTCAATGGGGGTTAGTCATGCAAGAGGAGATGAACTCCTTTGCGAAGAATCATACTTGGTTCTTGACTATCTTACCAGCAGGAAAGAAGGCTTTGCAGAATAAGTGGGTGTTCAGGGTCAAAGAAGAACATGATGGCAGGAAGAGATACAAAGCAAGGTTAGTGGTGAAGGGTTTTCAGCAGAAAAGTGGTATTGACTATAATGAGATATTTTCTCCTGTAGTTAAGATACCACCATTAGACTTGTTTTGAGTATTGTTACTACAAAGGACTTACATTTAGAGCAGCTAGATGTTAAGACAACGTTCTTGCATGGTGATCTTGATGAGGACATCTACATGGTGCAGCCAGAGGGTTATCAGATAGCTGTGAAGGAAAACTTGGTCTGTAAGTTGACCAAGAGTCTATATGGTCTAAAGCAAGCGCCAAGGCAGTGGTATCTGAAGTTTGACAATTTTATGCGTAGGAGTGGGTACAAGAAGTATGCCATGGACCTTTGTTGTTACTTAAGATACTTTGGTTCATCCTATATCATATTATTGTTGTACGTTGATGACATGTTAGTTGCAGGTTTTGACATGGATGAAATCAATAGATTGAAGGAACAGTTATCCGAGGAGTTCGAGATGAAGGATTTGGGTGCCTCAAAGCAGATTTTGGGCATGCGTATCAGTAGGAACAGATCTGAAGGCTCTCTAATATTATCTCAAGAGAAGTATATTGGGAAAGTGTTAGAAAGGCTCAGCATGCAGGATGCCAAGACCAGATGTACACCTTTGGGGGCTTACTTCAATCTCACAAAGAAGCAGTCACCTTGGACAAATGAAGACAAGGCAACAATGATTAGAGTCTCTTATGCATCTGCAGTTGGGAGCTTGATGTATGCAATGGTGTGCACGGGACCAGAAATTGCTCATGCAGTGGAAGTAATCAGCAGGTTCATGTCTAATCCAGGGAGGAAGCATTGGGAAGAAGTCAAGTGGCTGTTACGCTAATTCAAAGGTACTTCCAAAACATCATTACGTTTCAGCAAGAATAATGTTGTTTTGGGAGGTTATTCTGATACAGATTTGGAAGGCTGTTCGGACACAAGGAAGAGTGCCACAGGATTTGTTTTCACAGTGGGAGGCACAACAGTTAGTTGGATGTCTCGACTCCAGAAGAGTGTTGCACTTTCAACCACAGAAGCAGAGTACATGGCTATTTCAGAAGCAAGGAAGGAAATAATTTGGTTGAAGAACCTTCTTGAGAAGTTAGGCAGGAAGTAACATGACAGTGTCCTTTACAACGACAGTCAGAGTGTCATTCATCTCACGAAGAATCCTGTGTTCCATGCGAAGACAAAGCACATCCAGTTAAAGTATCACTTCATGAGAGGGTTGATAAGTGATGGCACTTTGTCACTGAGGAAGATCCTTGGGTCAAAGAATCCTGCAGACATGTTGACCAACGGAGTTACTACAGAGAAGTTGAAGCTATGCATAGCTTCAACTTGCCTTCATGGTTGATTGCTGAGAAGGCGCCGCACTAGCTTGAAGGAGTTATAGTTTTGGGTTTTGTTAGGATTACATTGGAGTGCAGTTGATGTGATCAGCCTTCAAGTGGGAGATTGTTGAGTTGTGGAGTCTAATTTCCCAGAGACCCCTTGTGTGCTACGCTTGCGGGAGTCCGAGGCCACGAGCGCCTCAGCGGAGGTCAGATTCAACTGAACCACGTTAAATCTTGGTGTTCATCGTTTTTATTTTCGCTTTACTTTCTTGCAATTGGAGTGCAGTTGATGTGATCAGCCTTCAAGTGGGAGATTGTTGAGTTGTGGAGTCTGATTTGCCAGAGACCCCTTGTGTGCTACGCTTGCGGGAGTCCGAGGGCGCGAGCGTCTTAGCGGAGGTCAGATTCGACTGAACCACGTTAAATCTTGGTGTTCATCGTTCTTATTTTCGCTTTACTTTCTTGCAATTACGAGTGTGTGCGTCTGCAACCCCAAACACAAGCAACAGCAACTAGAACAAATAACTGATGAACAAGACAAGAGAAGATAGATCAAGACACACACAGGAAGACATCATTGGAGATAAAGATATATACATTGCAGACTAGAAGGGCAACAACTAGAGAATGCTTATATATTTGCTTTATATAAGAAATAGAAACAAAAATAAAAAGTGAAACCTTAAGTGATCCAAACTGGGTAGATGTCAAAGTAATTTTCTAGTTAGGACCTACAAATGATCCATGATCATGATGCATGAGATGTGATACAAGCTAATGCTTGATTTATATAGTGATAAATATGATATTAGATGAATTATTGAAGTTGTGAATTAGATAGTTTGATCACCTATCTTAATTCATTATTTTAATTGAACATTTAATCATACTTTTTATGGTTAATATAAAAGCAAATCTAATTTAGGTTAAAGCATTGAACTCTTTTGATGCTTAATCTAGATTAATATATCACATTATTATAATATTGAACTCTTTTGATGTTATATGAGATATGATTTCATTTATAATCCATGTGAATGAACTAGGTTTCTAACTTAGTTCCCTATTTGTTGATGTGAGGATCTTAATATTCTTACTGGACAAATTTGTATAATGTATGTGTTATTATATTATAATAATTATAACCTCATATTATACCTTAAATCATGATCAAATCAATAATTGCTATCAAATCATGGTTAGCAGCTTTGTTTAGCTCAATTTTATCTAAATCATCCCAACCACTTGAAACATTACTTTGATCAGAATTCATTCACGAGTTGGTTAGCCACGACACATGTACAATACAAGATAACAAAATATAACAAATAAGCACTCCAAAAAAGGTAATTGTCATTGGTATCGCATAACAAGTCACAGGCAAGCATCAAAATTCTATAACCAAGGGTAACAATCAGGTTCAGGGCAAGAAAAGATATTTTCAATGGAACACCTAAGGGCAAAAACACGATCTGATCTGATGACTAAAGTGTTCTACGGAAATACTCAGAGTGACAGCAGCTTATGAAACACAAACTAGATGGATGATCTCTATGCAGCTTCAGTCTCCGGCAAAAAGGCTCTCCCAGGTTGACGGTTCGCAAGCCGTCCATGGCAGCCGAGCAGCTGAAAAGAACAAAGCAAATAATTCAGACACAATGGACGCAAATACACCAAATAATAAACGCCAGATCAAGTCACCATGATCAGGACCGCAAAGAATCAGAGACCTTGGCATTGACACCATCAGGGACGATCTTGTTCTCTGCCTTGTACTTCAGGTAGTCAGTGCGGTTGAACTTTGTGAAGCCCCTGAACATGGGAAATCTAAATCAGAAATGGCATCCACAATAAGCAGAAGAACATGGAATGCAATGTATAAGCTTCATGAATAATCCACCAACACAAAAACAGCGAGCACAAACAATTATTAACAAGGAAACTTCTTAGTTGAACTAATTGTAGTATTGCACTAAAGAATTGGATATAAATCGTTGTCGCATGCATGTACAGGCTCAAATAATTACACATTTCATATAGTTCTTACACCTGTAGATAATTGTGAATGCAATTTTAAAGTGCAAGTAAACATGTATGTTTCGAGGATCTGAGCAGGTCCAGATGCAAACTCCTAAAAAGTTCCTGATCGATACCCAAGTGTAGCAGACAGCTGGCTATATTCCAAATGACAAACAAAACATCACGCAATCAACTGTAAACAAGAATAGATCCTATCCTAGTAATCTCATGAACGAATACACAGGATTTTTCTAGGTAGCTTAATTTTAAAATATTTAAGACAACAAGAATATATCCCGTTTCACAAATACCAACAAGAGCATTATGGAATTAAAGAGAAAAAAAAAACAGAAGATACAGATCTTACCACTTCCTGCTGAGGATGATCTTTTGACGGCCAGGAAACTTGAACTTAGCACGGCGAAGAGCCTCCTGAGCATGCTGGCTGTTGCTGTCCTTGCAGCGAACAGAAAGGAGCACCTGACCAATGGCAACTCTGGCACAAGTACCCAGAGGCTTCCCGAACGCACCCCTCATACCAGTCTGAAGTCTATCGGCTCCAGCACATGAAAGCATCTTGTTGATACGCAGGACATGGAAAGGATGAACCCTGACCCTCAAGTGGAAGGCATCCTTGCCAGCAAACTTAGCCATGTACTTGTTGCAAGCAATCCTCGCAGCCTCCAGAGCCTCGCTAGACACATTCTCCTTCTCCCAACTTACGAGGTGCACACAGAAGGGGAATTCATCAACGCCTTTCTTCTTCATCCCCACATCATAGATCTTGATTTTGGGATCTGGAACACCACGGCAAAACCTCGATTTTGGGTATGGCTTGTTCTTGATCTGGCGATAACACCTAGCAGGTCCTGACAAGGTGTAAAGAACAGAATAAATATTTCTCACATATGATTGAACAAAAGCAATAAACACTTGTAAACATCGCATTCAAATCTCATGTGACAACTCTGCAGTTAGGCAAGAATGTACTATCGGTCACCACACGAAGAGCGCATAAGAGAGATAGAGAGTACAACATCTCTTACATCAACTACTAAACAGCTGAAAGTCATATAAATTATGCAATTCTTCAAATACATTATGACTTTTTCAAAGAACATAACAAGGAAAAGACTAGTCACTGTCAAAGACAACAGTGCAAGACAACATCAGCTCTTTTATGGTGATTTCTTTGAAGAAAAATAAACTGGAATTCACGACAAACTTATGATTGGCCAAGATATTGCCCTCTAATTTTCAAAAACAATGAACTAGCAAATCTGATCAAGACATATGGACAAATAATACCTAAATTGATTATGTCACCACTGCCATCCTTACACCATACGCAACATCTCAACTACAGTATGAAATCGCAATACACCTCTGCCAACAATGTAAGACAAGACCTACCGACTTGTACAACCACAGAAATACAGACTCAATGATCATACCTCCAAAAAAAAAAGTGAGGAACCGACGAAAAATCACTATCAATATCTGAAAGATGCTTTGATCTATCAGTTCAGGACCAACCCATTAGACAATTCCAACTAATGACGGTCTCATTATGCATAATGAATCATCACTGCATTGCATAACAAAGGCGCTTAGGGAACACCGAAATTAACACAATCACACTTTAATCCCAAGCATACGGAACACAGTATTTATAGTACTTCACATCTCCCAGCAGTTTGTACTAAATGTCACCTTGAACTCACTTCTTTTTTCTTCTCTTTTTTTACATTTTCTCAATTGTTTTTTTTGAAAGAAATCAGCAGTCCTACTAACACTCAATTTTTGTCATCCAAATAACTGAATCATCAACACCATTCGATTCACTCATCAGCACAACAAAGCTTTTACACAAATTCAAAGAAACAATATGACTCGGAAGACGCATATTGACGGCGTTCAATTTATGATCCAAACAATATCAGCATTGATGCAGCTCGATAATCCATTTTTGTTACCCCAAATCACAGAAGCATCATCGACACTATTCAACTTATTAATCACCATAACAAAACCAAAAAAACCGACAAACAATGCGAATCAAAAAACTAAACATGAACTGATTATCATCTCAGTTTACATCCTGCTCCGTCTCAGCGAAAATACACAAAACCAAACGGCAAAAAAAACACAAATCGAAATGGATCGACGAAGAACAAAACCAATGAGAGAGGAAAAGAGGAAAACTCACTCCTCCCCATGGCGGCGACGGCGACGGCCGAGAACGAGCTCGGCGGCGCTGTGGAAACCTTAGAAGGCGAAACGGTTTTGGGGTGTTTATAGAAGTAGGGAAGCCCAGTACGGTTTGGGCCGGGTGGGCCACATATGGTTGTGCGGCTTCGATGGGCATTAAATGAGAGGACGCGGGCCTATGATGTCATGACTTATTTCAAAATCCTTCGTTCGCTTCTCTTACTCATTTCACTTTCACATCACTCTCCCATATCTTACTCAATATATTTTCATAATCTCATTATTTTATCGGATTATTATACTGTAAAAGATAATCAATTATATATGACGAAATAATCTTTCACTTAATTTTTAACAAAATAAAAAGAATAATTTATAAAACCTAGATCCATCATTAATGATAGAGATTGTCCCGTAATATTTATTTGATTATCTTTCACAGTACAAATACTTTTCCCTTATTTTATACCAACAAATAAAAGCAATATTTCCCTCATTTTTCCTTTTTCATTTTTGAATCCTGAAACCAACACCACGTGTTGATTTCTCCATCTCCTCTCTTCATGTTCCCAATCCAATCAAAACCACCACAAATCGAAAACAGCAAATATCCAAAAATGTAACTACCACATTCACCTTCCCCTCTCCCTCCTCCCAAAAAATCAAAACCACGATCGGAATGAGTAAGAGGAGATTGTTGGTTCCTCATAGTTTCTCTTTCACATTTAATTTGAAAAGCGATCATGAATTCGAGGCCGTTAAGGGTTGGGATTAAGGTACATTGAGACTCAAAGTAATGAGTTTGGTATGCATTTGTTTATTGGACCGACGATGGTATGTATGGGGAATATGTGTGTTTGAGGAAAGCACGTAAAGTATTCAATGAAATGCTTGTGAAGAATGTGATTGCGTGGAATGCTATGTTGATTGCTTGTCTTAGAAAGAGAGATGGGGATATAGGGGTTGTTTTTTTATGGGATAGCAATGAGGGATCTTACGTCGGAAAATGTTATGTTTAAGGAATGCACGTAAAGTATTCGATGCAATTGCCCTTTAAATAAACCTAAATTGTTCTCGTTTCCACATTGAACCTTAATGCCCACATCAAACACTAATTTCACCAATCCATCCTAAATTCGCATCTCGAATTAACTGTTCGATGAACAGATAATTGCAATCAAACACTAACGATGATGTCAATTCCTTTGTCGCCTACACAGCACAGTATTGTCGTTGCTTCAAGATTCCCCCAATTCAAATTATTGGTCTTGAAAGAAGCACAAAAGATAAACTATATTTCAAATGCAAGGATTATGGATTTTTCTCTTGGTGCCAACCCAATGAAGATTCGATTTCACTATCTTTGATTGCCGTTGTTTAGAATTGTGGTTGTGAATGCATTGCACTATCTGACAGAGTCAAAGGCTTGGTGATTATCGTCGAGTTCTTGAAAATATCAATTATTTCCATTTGCTGTTATAGGTGTCTTAGCTTTATTGCTAAAATGATGTAATTTCCCTAATTAATCAAGTTATTTGCATTTGTAGTGGAATTTGATTCATGACAATCATTTGTATTATGCATGTATTTCACATTGATTAATGAAAGTAGTATTTGTTAACCCACGACACAAACCGACAAATTTATACTACAATTCTTATATTGAACACTGTAATGAATCCCTCGTATAGTGCATCTTTTAATACATTTGATGATAGCATAAAATTTTATACTACATTTGTTAAAAAAACACATTATAATCATGCTGATTTTTACTACAATACATAGTGCACATAACATATCATAATATATCGTAATGCACCGTCTCAATACCGAATGAAACATAATTGAACGTAATACAGAGTCTCATAACCAACATAATAGATCATAATACAGAATCAATGTAGCAAATTATGCTCATAATAGATCATAATTGAAAAAATTATACAAATTCTCATAATACATCATACAAAATCTCATAACCAACTTATAGACAATAATACGATATCAATACAAAAATTTGCACTACAAAATAAACAACTTTTAACAACCAAAATTTTCGATTGATAAATATGAAATTCGGTCGCTAATCAATGTTTGCCATCGAAATTCGGTCGCTAATGAATGTTTGTGATCGAAATTCGATTGCAAACATCAGTCGCTAAAATGCTGATCGCTAATTATATTTACGATTGTTTAGGTCGCTAATTAACGATCGTTTCTATATCGATCGTATAATTAACGACCGAAAGATATACAATCATAAATAAAATTAACGACCGACATGATCGTTAAAACTTATTCTTGGTTACATTTTTTCAGTGCAATTAATGACCGAATCGATAGCAAAAGACCTTATTTCAGGTACCTAAAATCTGATTTGCTGAAATTCCCGATAAGATACAAAATTTGACCCAAACTATGTCCAAACCATTTCAAATCCATCAATCCAACCTCCCACATCCACAATCCAACACCAACACATGAAAATACACAAAAACAAATGAAAAAAACATAAAAATGATATCAAATAATTGTTTATTATACGAAAATTATGTAAGAAACCAAAAACGGTTAGGAAAATACATCAAACTAGAGAAATGATACGCATCTACATACGCCTAGGAACCATGGATCTGATATGAAGGACATGGAGCTGGCGATGACAATGGATCATGAGAATCGTCCGAACGACAATAGAAAGCTCCTCTTTCGCACTGGGACATCATCTCAGCCATCCTTTCCATCTGTGCCTTCAGAGCTGCCAACTCCTACTTCAGCGAAAAAACCTCGGAGCAATCGACGAATGTTGATACTCTACTAGCCGAGGATAACACCTCCTTGGGATAACACACCGAGAAGCCTGATTCGAGACCGTAGACATACCTCTTCTTGCATCCCGCTGCGTCGAGTTACGCCTGACTGGTGAGTGTGCTCTTTTGCTCCGAAGTGAGTTGAGTCACTGGCTTCTGCGTGACCAAAAACTCATCCACCACCACAGCACGACGAGCTATAAACTTTGCTTACATATATAACAAATAAAGGGAGGGGGGGGGGGGGGGGGGGGGGAGAGAGATTAAACTACAAAATTAATCTATTAAAAAAACTTAATAAAAAATAAATGTAAAAAATTAAACTTATTATCACTATCTTAACCATGTCATCACAGAACTTCATCTCCTCACGTAATGCATGTACAACGCCTTTCTTTTTGTGCGTGTGCTTGAACACCTCTGCCTCATCTGGCATCCTCCTAAAGGTAATCATCATCATCACGTAACAAAGTTGTGTCTATGTCGTGGAATCCAACTGATGATACACTACCTCTCTCATCTATATTTTTTCAAGTTATACATGTTATTCCACCTATGTTGTGGATTCCAACTTGTGTGTGTGCTCGAACACCTCTGCCTCATCAAGCATCCTTCTTCAGGTAATCATCCTCATCACGTAGCAAAGTTGTGTCTATGTCGTGGAATCCAACTGATGATACACTACCTCTCCCATCTATATTTTTTCAAGTTATACATGTTATTCCACCTATGTTGTGGATTCCAACTTGTGCATGTGTTCGAACACCTCTACCTCATCAGGCATCCTTCTTCAGGTAATCATCCTCATCACGTAGCAAAGTTGAGCGTATGTCGTGGAATCCAACTGGTGATACACTACATCTCCCACCTATATGTTTTTCAAGTTATACATGTTGTTCATTTAATATAATTTAATATTTATTGTTAATAATTTAAGGTTGCTAAAGAAAAAGACTGATACATTTTTATTTGGTCGCTAATTAAATTAACGATTTACCTCGACCTCGACCTCAGCCGCGGCCTCTACCACGCCTACCACCTCTGTCAGCACTAGCTAAACCCAATCCCAAAATAAGCTTTCGTTCCGATACTTGCACGAAACGAAGAAACATTTGTATGCAAATGAAAAAATATTTCTAAAGACACGTAGAAGAATTAGTGGTTGGTGTGAGTTGAGAGTCTCAACCAAAAACTCAAACAAAGGAGTCTGGAATGGAGCTCCTCCAAATTAAGTGGCATCAAGCAACCATTGGAGCATGTTTTGATAGTCCTTCCTCTATAATAGCAGCTTTACAGAGTTCAGACTCTCCAAAAAGAATATTGTTGTGGGTGCTCTCAATATAGAGGATTGAATTTACTGATGCTCTACTGTTCATATCCTCTCTCTCTCTCTCTCTGCCTGCTGCATAGCATGTTGGGCAAACTTCCACTTGTGATGATCATACTATCACATTCCTATCTATCATTACCGCGAGTCGAATGAAATTACTGTGCATGCATCTCAACTTCTTCAAGACTAAACTTGTCAAGGACAAACTCTTTAAAATTGTTTTTTGATACAGAATTTCAACATGTCAACACGAATATGAGAAGTGATTCAACCACCTTGTCTGATCAGCGGTCTTCAAAGGATTAGTATGATGAGAAACTTAATAGCTGTTTCTTATCATACCACGGATAGGAGCAAGCAGTAACAAGAAAAAATATAATGACCACAATAGAGAGCTTCCTGTTGAATTCATTAGGAGAACGTATAATGAACAGCGAGTATGATGTATACTCAGATCAACTAGTTTTCAGAGTAAGAGGGAAATCAGTAAATAACAAAGAACCAGACATGTTAAAGCCAGAAATCAATAGTTGAGATCTACACAAGAAATCAGTCAACAAGTGCCTTATAAATTTAAGATTATAGCAGGACCACGATACTTCATCCAACATTCTACTACTGCATTGTAAAAGCTAATTCTTAACTACAGAGTAAGTGAGCTAGATTAGTTGGTTATAACTCAACAAAACCATCAATTCCGACTTGATCCTGTTTTCTAACTTTAGAGCAATTCTCATGGTCAAGGACAGCCTGTAATAGAAATCAGTAACGAACATATTGCCTATTTTAATATTTTTTCATCCAATAATTTGTTTTTTCATTAATAATGAATGCATTCGGCAAATCATCCAAACACAATCGTCCAAACACCATCATCCCACTCCCTCACCTAAAAATCATCATCAAATCAATGTCCAAACCATTCCAAACCTTTATACCAATTCATCAATCCAACCCAAATCAACAATCACTCAAATACCACAAACCAATCAACTTCTTCAAAACAACCAATAACATTAACCCAAATTCATCAACCAAATTAGAATCAAAAGATTAGAGTAAAGAATCAAATTAACTAAACTAAAATGAGAACCAAAAAGATTAGGGTTAAAGAAAAATTATACAGCAAATATAGGGTTAGGGTTTGAGAAGTTAGGTGGGTGCTGGGGTGAGGCTCGTCGCCGATCGCTGGTCGTCGTCTCGTCGCTGGTGTGGGCTGCGCGGTGGGGCTGTCGAGTGTGGAGGCGACGGTGGTTTGGTGGTGGCCGGGGGGTTGGGAGCGGGCGGTGATGGGAGAAAGTTATGTGACGACGACGACATAGTATATATTTTTTTAAACCGAATCTTGATTTTTGTACTTAAATGAAAATAAAACTGAAAATAAAATCACGGTTTTCTATTTTCCTTTCATTCATTTTAAAAGTATGAATCAATATCAAATATTACTTCCGTTTCATATTAAATATAATATTTTTTTATTGTCTCAAAATATATATAATAATTACTTTATTTTTTTATTTAGAATCACATTTATATTAAATCATCCCACTATATTACATTAATTTCTCTCATATGTTTTCACATCAATCCCCACCATCATTTAAAAAATGAAATAATATACTATTCAAATTCAACCCTCACATAAAATAATGTGTTGGGTCAATTCGTTGTATTTAATTCAGGACGGAGGGAGTATATATGTTTCATCATCCAATGAAACAAAAACAGAAAAATAAAAATACTTGTTGGAGAAATTGAGTTTTAATCCAAATTTGACCGCTTATTAAAATAGGTTCCGTATGTCTTATCGGGATGACTTTGGACATAATGCGATCTACCTCGTAAGTAGATGCACATAGTATATTTATATTTTCAAAATCTTTTTCGAATGAATAAAAAATTAATGATCAAAGCCTAGTGTTAGATGCATGTCAAATATAGTATTGGAATTTTATGGAAAAGTTATCTACCCACATTTGTGATGGGACAAAATAAAAATAAAAAGGCAATATAAATATTGGATGCTAGCTTTCTGGTTTGTAAGTAAGTATATTTGTTTATAAAAATTTAAAAAAAAAAACAAAAGAAGAAGAAAAAGAAAGAGTAAGCGTATTTGTGTTTGATCTAGGCCCAATATTGTATTTGAGTTTTATAGCTTTAATTGGGCCTATTAGTGGTTGGGCCGAAGCCAATTATGGACAGATGGGCTTTGAGTGATCATCTGCGGGCTGTGCCGTCTTGGTCGTGCCTTGAGCCCAACAGGAATGCGACTCTTTTGATATAGTCATTTCCATTCATCGTCAACAGATACGAACAAGTGCTATAAATAGCTATGGGCTTTGTCATTTCCAACACATCAGAATTCCAACACACAACATACTACAACCTCCATGATTCTCCCCACATAAAATGTGTCTTGACAAGTTTTTGAACATTTGCATTAAATTCTTGTATATGAAGTGCAACAAATCTAAAGAAAAATAATTCATTTTGATCAATTCTCTTACACTTTTTTCAGGGCTCAAAGAGACTCCTCTTCTTACAAAAATAAAACCTTCAGCATCAATAAGATTTGTAGCTTTTGCTTGATAAACTCTGGTATGGGTCTGCTTCTTGATAACCCACTTTTTGAGTTATTAGATTACACTTCCCTATTGACAAAGAAAAACAACTTTTTCTATTTCAAAAAAATACAAAAAATTGAGTTTTCGTTTATATGTTCATCCAAGATCCAAGTCTTCTCCACTGTGACCTTAATACACCAGGCCAACTGTCATCCCAAGAACACAGCCTGGACGGAGACATCTTCAAACACCTATACATTGCCTCATGGACAATCTGATCATAAGAACAAAATAGAAATAAATGATCCTAATTTTCAGCCCCAGACTTGCACAGTTCACAGACCTCATCAGAGATGAGATTGATTTTATGCAACCGCTACTTAATTCTTAATCTGTCTAGTATGGCAAGCCCAAAAATGAAGCCATGACGAGGAAAAATATCATGATTCCAACACAACTTTCACCAGCCAACATTAGGAAAACCCCCAGAAAGTGCTAAATAGCCCTCTCTTACTCTGTATATCCTTTTCATGTCAACTTCCATACCAGGTTTTCATTCTGCAGGCTTATATGGTCTTTCAATGCATCCCTCACTCTAAGAATCTCCTTCCACACCCATGAACTAGCTCTGATTGTCCATATACTTTCGCTTCTTAAATAGTACAAATGGACCCAATGAATCCAAAGCCTCTCCTTATTTAGTGCGATATCCCACACCAGTTTGAATAAGAGAGCCAAGTTCCACCACTTTACATGCTTGATTCCCAGACCTCCGCACTTCACAGACTTGTACACTCCTTCCCATGAAACTAAATCTTTTCTCTTATTTACAGAAACACCACTCCACAAGAAGGCACGACGACACAAGGCTTCGAGTTCATCCATGACAGCAACTGGGATCAAGCGAAATTTGGCATCAGTACAGATGGATAGAGAACAAAATAGATTTGATTAACTGTAGTCTGCCTCTATAGGATAGCATACTCAAATAACAAGAAGTCAGTCTCGTAGTCATTCTTTCCCACAAAGGGCCATATTGCTGAACTCTAAGAGGCAAGGGGAATGCCAAGGTATTTCACAAGCAACAACCCAACTTTCATATTCAGAATTCCAGATAGCGTAGCCTTTTCACCATCATTCACTCCTCCAAAGAAGACCATACTCTTATCAACATTTACTTCCAGATTTGAAGCTTTAGAAAAATGAGGTAAACCATTTCTCAAGTACTGGACCGATGTCACATCAGCATGGATACCATAAGGTCATTAGCAAATGAAATATTCACGATTCCCAACCTACTGCACCTTGGGTGAAAACTAAATCCAAGGGCTCGACTAACATATTTCACTACCAAAACAAAAATATATGGGGACATGAGATCCCCTTGACGTACACCTCTCTTCCCTTGAAAGAACCCAGCCAATTCCCCATTGATACACAGTGTATGTCATACAGAAGTCAAACATGTTACTACCTAGCTTCGAAACTTCAAAGGAAAATTCAACTTCACTAACATTTCCTCTATAATCCCTCAATGCACCATGTCATATGCCTTCCTCAAATCAATTTTTACAAGACATGTAGGGGTAATGCCCTTCCTTTCATACCCATGGAGAAGACCTTGACATAGCACAACATTATCAATTATAGATCTCTCAGGGATAAAGGCATTTTATGACAAATCAACCAAAGAAGGAAGAATAACTTTAAGTCTCTTGCAAATCATTATTGAAATGATCTTATAGAGGACTGAACAACATGCAATTGGTCTGTAATCAGCAGCCTTAGTAGGATTAGCCTCTTTCCCTATCAAGTGTAAGACAATCACAACAATGTTCTTAGATAATATACCTGTCTCAAAGAACTCCAGGATAGCATTGACAAGGTCTTCCTGCAAGATCTCCCATGAGCTTTAAGGAAAAAGCAACCAATCTATGCCTGGTGATTTGTCATTATCGATACTCCATAGACCTTCATTGACATTCCAATGAGTGAAGAGGGAATTAAGGAATTGCTACTGCTCATTGACAATGCAGAACCTTTACAGATCAAAGTGTCCCTCACAGTTGCTAAAAAAAGCTGTAGCACCCATAATATCCAGGACGTGCTTGATAAGCTCTTGTTTAATCATCTCAGGATCATCTATCCTTATATTTTCTATACTAACAAGACTCAGAATCGTACCTTTTCTCCTCCCTATTATTATGGCATGAAAGTATCGTGTATTCCTGTCTGAGCACTTTAGCCATTGGTCTTTGGTTAGTTATTTCAGATGAGTCTTCAGCAGCCAACATCTCCTTATAAGCTAGTGCAGCATCAGTTCTACAGTTCATGGCATCAGAAAAATTATTTCTCTGCATTTCCTGACACCTTAGAAGCCCTTCCTCAGCTGTAAGGGCCTTTTAAGAGATCTGAGCATAATGTTTTCTATGAAGCTCTTTTAACTTCACTTTCAAGCATTTCAACTTATGAATCATGCTAAACATCCTCTTAACAGACACCTCCATCTGCTAGACTTCATGCACCACAACATGAAAACCAAGATGTCGAAGCCAAAGATTTAAGAATCTAAATGGCATTTTACCCTTGACACTTCTTTTTCAGTTGATGATCACTAGGGAATGGTCTGAGTCTCCTTGCTCCAAGAAAAAAGCCTCAGCTGCTTCAAACTCCTCGTGCTAATCAAGATTGCCCATAGCTCGATCGAGCTTGATACGCGTCCAAGGCTCATAGTCCTGCTGATTATA
>LIEC01006637.1:0-51240 GCA_001925005.1 Drosera capensis
TAGTCAAAATTGAAGATACGAACCAGTACTCCCATGAGAGCAGTAACTTTCTGAATGACAAGTGACAACTTATTCAGCTGAAAGTCAACATGAATGGACTTCTTGGTTATAATAGTTTGAATATCTTCATACACCCTTTCTACCCTGACAACAATAAAACATAACCGCAACATCATCAACAGCTTCATATCTATAACTATCTGAAATAGATTTCAGAATTTAGATAAGCTCCATCATTATGGAAGACCACCGCCCTCTCTGCAAGCACTAACCATTTTCTCCCATCTTCCTCAAGTACTGCTGTCAGGATAAGCTTTATGGAGTAATAGCACTCGACAACTGCATAGTTCATGTACTCGTCCCTGGAAATCCTCTCCCAAAGTTCATCCTGAGAATCTCTACTTTCAGCTGCAATGTCTTTTGCAAGAAATATCTGTCATATATGAGATGAAAACTTCACTTTTCAAAGATGAAAATGCTGGAGCTAATTATGAAGGCATATACATACAGTAGAAACAAATACTGACACAAAACCAGTACCTTACTAGCAAGAAGAAAAAGAGGCCATTGAACCAAAGGCAGATTTCCACAATTTTTAGGCATGAGAAGCAGATCCATCTCCCTAAATACAGCAGAAGGTATGAAATTCTAAACAAATTAACACAAAAATAACATGAAAAGAAATCAAAAGGCGACAGCCTGGGGGAAATGAAAGATACTTACAAGTCAGTAATGTAATCTTCTTCCCGTAAACTGCTTACAATTTCATTCCAAAAGGGAGAAAATTGAGCTGCATCATCTTCGCTTGTCTCAGCAACCTTTATTGGATAAGCTCACCCAATCACTCAACAGGTTAACATAACTTCACACTAATGACCCAAGAGTGAGATAAATATATAAATTAACCAAACTAGTCATCCAATTTCCACGATTAGCCGGATTGTAGAGAAGGATAGGCCATCAAATGGTCTTACAAGGAAACCAGACACATTTTCTGTTGCCTTGCCCACTAGCAACGAAACCATAGGCATGGTGGCCTATGACTAGGTCAAACTTCGTATGCTTATAGAACTACAAGATGTAGCTGGAACTTAAATTCCATCCATGCCTTCTATAAAAGGAGGCAAGTGAATATAGTATAAAAGATCACGGTAAGTCTTAAAACAAGAGTGGAAAGGCATGGTCAGAAAAAGGTGGAAAATATATAAGGCGGAAAGCATGGTTGTTGAAAAGGGAGCCAAGGGTCCTCAAGTGCTTAGGCATTAGGGAGGAAAACAAGGACCAACATACAGTTCACACTTCAAGGTCAAAGACATTGGCTTGAGAGAACTTGTTATGGTTCAAAAGAATTTATCATGAGCATTCCACAAGAAGCTTGAAATTTCTAAATTATAAATTTTTTGTCAAGATATCAGAACTAGACTGAAAACAGAGAGGAAATTATGCGAAGGAATCCTTCTATGTTTACATATTGGACCAATGAAAGGAGGTGCCAAAAATTCTATAGCCCAGAGGTGGCAACCGGGATGAATTCGGATAAAATTTATCACCAAGGACTTAGTTCAGAAATCTTGTACTTAAGTCCTTGAGGTTCCTAGATTACCTCTCAGATTATCAGAAAAAGCAACCGAGCTCTATATTATCAAATTATACCATTGATAAGAGACAAAAGTCATTGTGATAATAATACTGATCACTTGACACTTGACGGCTATAACAGGAAGATGCATACAAATTCATATAGTGAACCCATATTCATGTAGAGAGGACTATAATGTTCATCTTTCTTTTGTCATTTGCAAACTATCTAAGACCAATAGTTGCTATCACATAGTGAAATGGTCTAAGACCAATAAAAAAAGATGCTTGATAGAATCTGTCACAGCAATCATATGTTTAAACTGACCTGATTGAAAGGATGATCGGGCACCCTGCAGCAGGATAAGGGAAAATATGATTCTCTTCAAATGTGTGCATCATGATCATATACCATCAAGTTAAGACTAAGAAAATGCAAGCAAGTACAAAATAAAAAGGATCAAGAGAAAACAAGAACCTTGTTGGTATCTGAATGTGAAGCTTTTCCATGAAAGCCATTGGAAACTGTCCAAATAGCTGCTGCAGAGCATCCAATGAACGAATCTGGAAATGACAGTGGGGCAATGGTTTAAATCACAAGCAACCGAATAGAAGAACTGTGCATATTAGAAGCAGAGCAATGATGAACTTAAAGGATCCAGAATCGGACAACTGTTGTTCTGCTTCACTACCCGATTCAAGCATTTTAGCTTTGCCGAAATACAGTGTTAATATTAATTACATTCTTAGTTAATAGGGTCATCATCATTCAATGCATATAGTTAAAATTCACTAAAATTCACCACATTTTTAATTCATAGGGTCCTTCCATTAGCCATTACTTATACCTAAATATAGGTACCAGCTGAACATGCCACCTTAAGACATAAGAAGCATGCAATACCCAACTCAATACATGGAAATCAGTAAATTTCTAAAGTCTGCCCAATTCCTCACTTTCAAGTGCCCAGTTCTGAGTGTCTTTTGCAGATAAGCAGCTTAAACTACCACATTATCAGCATCCCAAGAGTTATTGTTCCCAAAGGATTGCCAGTTGTCACAACTGGCATAGGATGGCAACAGAATGAAACTACTTCAGTGAGAGGCAAAAAAAAAGAGTTTTTTTCTGTCAACAAGTTTGGCAACTTACTTCCCCTAGACGATCTCTTGCGCCAAGCAGAAATCCCCAGATAGCAGATATGACAGTATAAAATATGTAAATGTCCAACAGATAGATCTGCATTAATATGAAACAGATCGTAAGGCTGCAGCTCAGATTGATTCAGTAAAAGCTTGTTTAGTCAAAATAACATGCAGAATTCCAAATCCCTCACAGTCTAAAGTATCAATAAACTGGTCAATAGTATGAGACCAGAAACATTAGGAAAGGTCCTGCAGTTGTGGCAAGAAAAAGATGGATTTTTTCAAAATCAACCATGAAAAAGCTCTTAATAGCATTCAATTGTCCAGGTGATGTGAAAATTCGAGCTGTTAAACAGTAAAATGTGATTTATCATCAAAGCAATCATCTCAAACTGATTATCTTTCATAAGCAGAAAAGCTGTACAGTTTAAATGAAAAAAGAAAAAGAAAAAGAAACAACTTAAAGGAATGTGTTTCTAAAAATTACTTAGCCAATACCAAAAGCTCCCTTCTAAAATTTTGTCAAGGAAAGGAAATTGTAAACAGCTTTATATCGAAAATGAGAGGTTGTCTCCATCAAGAACAGGACTTGTGACCAACACATCCTTAATGGAAGTGTTTGATCTATAGGGCAAATTTGTCATCTATAATCAATCATGCATGTTTTTGCTGATTATTCAACAAGACCTCCACCTTCTATATGTCAACCAGCTATGAATAAGGTCCTTATAGCTAATATAAACTCCCAACAGCTAAAAAAGTCACACCACGAAAAGTTACCAGAAGTACAGCCAGAATATAAATGAACACATCAACAAGGCAGTTGTCATCTAGATAAAAAATAAAATACAAATACTACACGAACTCTGACTGCACCTTGCTTTGACATTTTTCTCCTCAATAATCAACCATTCCTTTACACCAGAAACCCACTAAACGTGAAGTGTGAATCACAACCAAACCACCACTTGACTGCAGACAAAAGCTTGCAAGAAGTTCCTTCAACTAGCTTGGCATACATAAATTTATCTTCCACTATCTACCTGACTTCTGACTCAGCACTGTTAAAACATCTACATCTTAATATTGGATAAACAACAAGTCAGAATTTTAAAAGAAATAGCACACTCTGCTGAATAAAACGAAATGTCATTAACCCAATAGTACCAAACAACAACAAAAGAATTACGGTAAAAGATGCAGGCCTAACCCACAAGCAAAAAGACAATGCATAAAAGAACTAGGAATGCCAACTCACGCATAAAACGGGAGCCCACAGGCTAGCAATAGTAAGAGCATTGTGGTTATCTGCAACCAACGATAGGAAAAAGCATTAATGACTTTAATTAACCACAAGATGACAGCATTCATCAATAAAAATACACAAAGATTCTAGTCATATACACAACACAGAAACTCCCATCATGAACAAGGTCTAAAGAGGGTGAGATGTAAACAGTCTTACCACTGTTGCGGACAACAGATAGCCTGATTTAGAAGATTGTAGTCATATCATTAAAAGAAATGTCAAACGCATACGAAATTCAATTGCTTTGCTAACCACACATCAGACACACTTTTACTGAAAAACTTCATTACTATCGGAGCATATACAAACCAAAGAAAAAGCAGCACAATGTTTGGCTAGTTCGCCAAACAGCTACAACGTAATCTCAGAGGATGGGGTATTCCAATAAAAAACGAGTGACGAGATTAAAATTGGCAGCACCATATCAGACCAGCTGAAAATGGACTCTAATTTTCTCGTATAGAACTTATTAGCATTCACAAGATGGAATGACCATGAACACTCAAACTGTGTGCACTGAATACACTATTTACCAATAGGCACTTACGGCGAGAGACAAGATCGTGCCAAGAATAAGTCAAATTGTTCATCTTGACTATAATCCTTGTGGGGTCCACAAGAGGCTTGATCTACAGAAAGCAACCAACTCAGTTACACACAACAGATATAACATAAATAAGGATATACCAAGTAAAGATTCTCACCAAACAGCCACAAATCATACAACTATGTATACAAAAAGCAAAGAGAAAGGTCAAATTGTAGAGTGCCACTTACAAGGAGAAAATAAGCAAATGAAAACTTGCAAGCCAAGATAAGAAGCCAGAAAAATGTATACCTGCATTCAAGACATTAACCACCACAATTTAGAGAACACAAAGCAAACAACAATATTTCAACCAAACAAATGAATGTAAAGCAACAAGTAGCTTGGAAGATAGATGTAGATGCAGAGATGAAGCAGAAGAGAATACCTATAACATAATTAACACCCGACACTCAAACCAGAACACATATCAAATGTGCTACTCCACATAATTTCTAAAGTCGCAGTGATAATTTCAAGTTCATGGAATAAAATGGTGAAGTCCCATACAGATGCAACCAATTTATCACCGGAATGATTGCTTCTGCTACATTAAGGGACAAACCACATAAGTCATAAATCATGAAGTGGAAAGCCACAGTAATAAAACAAACTTTTATCTCACTACATGTGGTTGCTTGAATGGATACAACGTCGTCATTTGTTCTGCTCTACTTTAAGCAGTGTCCTCTGTGAGATCATGATATGCCATACCATAATTAACTTTTCAATTAAACTTCCTTTAGATCTTCCTCTCCTTTTCTTGAGTGGTGCCTAATCTATAGCTTTGTGTTCAAGGATATTTTAGCAAATATGCAATTCACATGTCCATACCACCGTAAACATGAATCCGTCATCTTATCTTTTATTGATTTCAGTACTTCATATGCATCCTATCTTTGAATGCCATTATATCCACTTCAACTTTATAATCTCATTTGTTCTCATCTTCTCGACATTTCACTTGACTGCCATCCTATCTATCTTAACATGCCCTTACACTCACCTTAACATATCTCATTTGCTCTCATCTTCTTGACATTTCATTTTTACGCATGAAGCTCACGTCCTTGCGGGTTGATACCAACCAGAGAGCAGAATTTAAACAACATTACTCATAAGTACTCACACTTTACCACGCAAAATTCAATAACCATGTGCCAAATAAATGAAGATAAAGGAACAACTCAAATGGGTGAAAAGGATGAAAAGGATGAAAGCAGAAGATCAAATTCTTACTTGATAAAGTCTGAAGTTCTCTCATACATTCCACGGCCAACATAGTATCGTTCCTTAAAAACAATTGAAAGACCATATGTTTAAGTAGTGGGATTCCAAGTCAGTTCAACACATTGAATCTCAAATCCAATATCAGAAATATAACCTCTAAAGGTCACGCAAACTTACCTGTCGCGTCCATTTGATCAGCCGAATGAAGGACCAATTGTCGCATTGATCAGTAAGTCGTTGACAACAAGGTATTCGCAAGACAAAGCTAAGAAGAAACTGAACACCAGCATATATCCCAATAACAAAAATATACACTTTGTACAGTGCTGAATCACCGAGAAGAGATTTCCTGTAATAAAGTGAAGACAATCTTTGGAAGTTCCAGGGACTGAGGTTCGATGTAAAGCCGTAAATAAATGAAGAAATAAGACAACAGATGAGCCGATCATTAAATCTGATATTAAAAAACTAAAGCTTTAAAGACGTACACATAAAGGAATGTTATCACCAGAGAAGCAGCTGCAAACCAAAGAAAGCGCAGGAATATGCGATATCTAGCCACATGGCGTGTAGTATTATATGCTCCATATACCATCAAAATGTCTAATACACCTATACAAAAACATAAAAAAAAAGTGTAAGAGGATAAAGAGAGTTCAAAAACCAAAACTAGAAAAAAAATGCTTCCATGATAAAACACGAAGATGAAGATCATACTCTGGAAAAACTTCATCATGACAAATGTTGGCCCAAGACTAAGAACTTCTTTTATAGTCTCGGAGCTATAATGTTGTTGACTGAAAGCAATGATAGTGAGACCCTGGAAAGACATAAAAAAAAAAAAAAGGCAACAAATACATGAATCTGTCATGTATTCCAGTGAGTTAAATGATCCGCATAACCCTTACTATGTATCGGATGATCAAACAAAGTTTAAGAGGATGTCTAGATAAGAAGCGAAATGTAATTGCAGTCAGGTGAAGATAGTTGCCATCCTCAAGCATATCAACTAGTCAATCAAGTATGTGTGATGGGGGAAGATCAAACAAGCATATGAATCACAAGCTCTAACAACCTATTAATAACATACTGCTCAAATTTTTATTTTTCTCTAGGCCCCATATGAAGTTGTCAAGTCTTTAGGGTGCCAAAAGAATCGCCACAAAGAAGCAAAAGAACCAAAATAAGTGGGCATCGAGAAAGGGTCATCTAAAGAAAACAGACAGTAAATTTGACCATGCTTAAAATCAAAGTGGAGCCAATGTATTGGTACAAAGATACCTGAAACATCATGAGAAGAAATATCCAGAGTCGATGGAAGCTATGGTAGAGATGGAGGAACGTTCGATGCTCAACAAATGATGTTTTTCCTTGACGCTTGCCACCACTAGATTTTAGCAGCTTCTGTAGAGAGAACCACAAACGGAGTGACAAATCTAGGAGCTAGAGGAAGCCACAAGTACACCAATCGAAAGTAGTACATGTTCACATAGAATGATGAATTCATTCTGGGTGGGGGGGGGGGGGGTTGGGTTTGTTGTGGGAGTTGTGGAAAAGAAAAAACAAAACTGGCAAAGAGTTAATAAATATAAGGATCGATTAATAACACTAGAAAAAATTTGAAAGTAAGAAGAGAATAATGACTAAACAGTCAACACCGTTCCAAGAAAGAATCGGTGACTTCTCCTGGAAGTGGTGGGTCCCACTCAAAACCTCGCCACTGTCTAAGCCAATGCTCTGGACACACTTCTCCCACTTTTCTTTAGGTCGCTTGGTGCAAGAGACGGTATTCACCATCTGTACCGCATTCTCAAAGAAGAAACATAAAAAACAAAAAAAATAGAAACCGATGCAATGCAAAGCAAGCCAAAACAGGGTCAACTGGTCTTGAACCAATCCAAACAAAATAACAGGAAAACCTTTCTTTCTTTTTTTTAAAATACTTTCCGAAAAATAGTTTCATACTTTGGACTGTATGCCCAAGAAAGTATAAGTGAAAATGGGAAGCAGAAGAGACTCTAGATAGGCCCTTCAACATCTCCCTCCACCCAACGCTCAATCTTATGTTGGTTGGTAGTTGGCTGATCTTTGAATGCCTGCAAAACGTTCTTCCCTGGCAGCAGTCTCAGAAATCTATATGCAATGCCCTTTTTTTCTTTTCTATTTTCCTTTTATTTTCTTTTTTCTTTTGGAGGAAATATGCAATGCTTTTGATGACCATACCATGTTTGTAATAAGACCAACATCATTGTAACAGCAATCATCAGAGAAGAATACAAGCTTTCAAACATAAGAGCAGAATACCTAGAAGTTAAAGAACGCAATCATCAGTAACTCACTTTAGACTTGGGACTTGGCTTCAAGAAGAATGGAGAGCCAGTACTCCGCCAAGGCCAACTCAGTTCAAAGCAATTCAAAGACCTAATAAACAATTGATGACAGCAATGCTTATTGAATAGTATAACTGCAACAACCTTACCGAAGCACCTCTAAACCAGTATTTACCAAAAATATTCATTGAAGTCATCATAATTTCTCCAAGCAGAATGAGGTGCTCGCCCATTGTTATTGTTTGCTGCCTCCTGCAAGATCACCAATATTGGTTAACATCATGAAATGCTTAATAATGTTTGTTCAACGACTGACTTCCTGATGTTAGGAAAATCTCAACAAAACAAGTGTTTAGTATGTCCATGATTGATGAGTCACAAAGTCCACAGAAGGATTCATCAAGTAAAAAGTGACAAAATTAGCAGCAACCGTCAACACCCCAAAAAGAAAAAAAGGGGAAAAAGCAGATATTGATTTTGCACAATCTTACTTAGGCTCATTTGCAGAAACCGAATGGCTAGCTGGTTTATACGAATGTTCATCTACTCACTTGAAATCAAAAAGTATAACTCCAATCCTGTGCATTTGGTGATGTACATCCTCACACTGATTACTCAAACTTAAAAATACAGGACAGAACACGCCTACCTATTAACCATGATACTATAAAAGAGAAACTGTATTTTACTAACAGATTCATAAAAATTTCTTTTAAGAGTGAGATTGCTACTTGATCTGGGAAAAGCATGTCAGGCTAAAGTCAGAGAAAAGATGACTACTTAAAAAAAAAAAACTAACTGCCACTAGCAGCTGAAGCTCCGATGAGGAAGCTCATACCGGATATACAGACAGGAAGCAGTAAGAAAAGCTAACCTGCCAAGGCATTGTTTTTCATGTTCAGAAGCCCAATTTCAACTATATTTCGCAGGGAAAAAAAAGTGTGTATCTGTTTACAATTTCTTTTTATTTACCACCAAGATCCTCTCAATTGAGTCCAACACATGTAAATAGCATTACGAAAAAGTTCTAAATCATCTCAAAGAATAAAATAACTATGGTATAATGAACCTACAGCCGCAATGACATCGTATAGAGGTGCAATAACCCTCTCCAAAAATGAAACTCCGGTTTGTGTCTTGCAACTATCAGCTGGCTTTGCAATTTGTTGCCTCAATATTTCATCCAGCTCCCTTGCCATCTGAAATATATCAAAATTAAAAAGCATAGAACAATAAGTCAAGCACATAGGAAGGAAAAATAAGAGCAATATTGCAATGAATTGGTTACAAACATCCAAGCATTTGAATGGTTTGTTGACTCTTTTTGCCACCTTGAGAACAAATCAGTACCACACTTGTAAAATCACAAGCTAAATTGACAATGGGCATGCTAAGAAAGCAAAATAAGCCCCAAAAAAAAAAGGAAAGAAAAGAAAAATTATACCACCATTCAAACAGCACATTAGAACAAGCTTAAAAGACATGGTGAAGCCAGAGTAGATTTTATACAAAGATATGAACACAAATTCCAGCTATCATGCTACATATATTAAAGAATAAACACATAAAATATAGCCTGAGGTTACCTACATGATGAAATATGTAGCACAAGCATTCCGGAAGAAACCTAACATTGGCAGCTTCGCCCCAGATTAGGAAATACAACGATATAAATAAAACCTTCTTCTCCTTGCTAACAGACTCCAAGCTGCAAAAGCAATCAGCTTTAGCAAAAGATAGTACTTATTTGCAAATGTCAATCACACTAACTAGCAGGATAAATAAAAAGGAAATAGTTAAAGAGCCATACTTGCTCCATACGGGTTGAAGTATCAAATAGTTGCACCATTTGACATAATTGTCGAGGGACTTGGCAAACACCTTTTGAACAGCAGCCTCATCTAGTCTCTAGTTCAGAGAAATAATATTCATTGTCAAATGCCTATCACACCAGAAAACTATTTTGTGCTTTGAATACAAATCCAACACGAAGGTGTAAATGCAGATAAATCAGAAACAAAACAAATATCATCCACCAGTTTACCATGCATGTGAAAGTACACGAGCTCCAACACACATGCCACATAGATATCCTTGTCACAAACTACTCCTCAAAATAACATACATAAAAGGATCCATTTCTGGATTGCAGAAAAGGTAGTAACTAAAAAACCACACATTGAGCTCATAAGTTAGTCGCCGATATAAGACTGTCATGGCACTGCCATGTAATGCAACACTCAGAGCAGATCCTTCTCCCCCACAACCCCTTTTTTCCCTTCTCTTCTTCTTCTCTCACCTGGCGAGGGGAATGGTTGTTGAGTTGTTCAAACTTCAATTTACACTGAAATTCTTGATTTACATAAAGTGCACTCTATGCTAGACATTAAACCTATTCTTTTCTATTTTCCTCTTTTTAACATTTTGCTACTACAGTGGAATTGTCATTACTTAAACTGGTAGACCTCTGCCACTAAAAAAAAAACTATAGCAAATCGTGGCATTTATCACCCAGTTTTCTAGTCTAGAGAAATGTGTAAAGCATAAGTTTGTTTGGATACTCCAACTAACCTGAAAGTTATGGCAATATTATCACTTGCTCATAGTCATTTGAAAAAGCATTTGGCACCAAAATCGAGATTGAAGTCATGTTGATAACAAATCCCCGAAGAGTTTCTAGAGAACAAGTTGACAATTGAATAAAACACTTATGCAATGATTCTTAATCATAGGTCCAATTCTCGACACATACGACAACTCAATCTACATCCTCCTCTCCCAAACCTCGCTCTAAATAGAACCTCTAGCGCTGACTAAGATAAATTGAGTTCAAGTTATACAAAAGAAGTTGTAGCACTTTCTAATGTCTCCATAACTTATATCAAGGCACGACAGAAGTAGTTTGGTGGCTAATAGAAAGCCTACAAGTTCTTATTTGCCTACGTATTTAAATGGGAAGTTGAAAACTTAAAAGTCTACAACTTTAGGAATTCTTGATGTTTTAACTATGTTAAAGATATACATTAATGGGCCTTCTATCATCAGTTCGGACTTTTAATAGAGTTGATTTCTCGACATTGTATGAAAACAGGTCGTGACAAGAGGTCACGAGTTCGATCCCTACCTCCCCCATTTATTCATATATTGTGTTTATTTATGTGGACCTTATATAACAATTGGTATGAGCTAGACTAGTACTCTCCACACTTCATACCCCTTATGGGTTTTCGTGTGAAGGGAGGGTTAAGATATTCTGATGCTGATTGGGCTGAATGTCCAATTGATTGTAGGTCTACTTCGAGGTACAGTGTTTTTTTTTTTTTAACGATAATCTTGTGTCATGGAAAAGTAAAAAGCAGCCAATAGTTTCTCGATCTAGTGCAGAGCCAGAGTATCATGCTATTACAAATTATGTACTTGTGAACATGTTGTTAGAAGAGATAGGATTACCTATGGGTAGGTCACCAATTCTTCGTTGTGATAATCAATGAACAAGTTACATCACCAACAATTTCGTGTTTAATGAGTGCACAAAACATATAAAGCTGGATTATCATTTCGTTCTTGAGAAGGAGAAAGACGGCAATATGTGCACACTCAATTTGATTAGCAATTAGTAGATATTTTCACGAAGCTTCTTCAGCGTGGACAGATTTCATATATTTGTCACAAGTTGGATCTTTTTGATATGTATGTCCCAACTTGAAAGGGAGTATCAAAGCTAATTAGGTTTACCAAGTTAGGCTTATTTGGATTGAGGGCCTATTGGGTTAATCTAGTTATGGAGCAACCTAAGTTTGCTTCTATATATGTGTGTGTTTGCTCTCTCAATAATAAATCATCTTTTCTCTCTCTAATTTCTCGTTACATGACATCAGAACAGGTCATGACAAAAAATCACAAGTTCAATCCCTCCCCCCAATTTATTGTCACATATGTGGTTTATTTATGTGCACTTTATATCGAACTTGATATGGGTTGGGCTAGTGTTGTCCACACTTCATGCTCCCTATGGGCTTTCGTGTGGGGGATGTGTTAAGATATACATTAGTGGGTTTTCTATCATCAACTCGAACTTTTGGTAGAGTTAGTTTTTCGACAATCTATAATCACAACCAAAGAGTGTAAGAGAGTGACCTAGTCATGTATCTCTATGTTTAAAATCTTCAATGGGTTTCAGTCACATTGTTATCTTGCCAGTGAACTGATTAATCTTGCATCACAAAGAAAAGATTCCATTTGGATTATGGAATTTGCATGTGTCGTGAAACCAACTCTATCAAAAGTCCAAACTAATGATAGAAGGCCCTATTAGTGTATATCTAACACTCTCCCTCACACACAGACCCATTTAGGCATGAAGTGTAGACAGCAATAGCCCATTCCATACTAAGTGCTATATAAGATCCACATAGATACCAATAAATGAGAGAGGCACGGACTCGTGATCTCATGTCACAGCCTGCTCTGATACCATGTCCAGGAACCAAGACTATCAAAAATCTGAACTAATTATAGAATGCCCTATTAATGTATATCTAACAGCATGAAGTATATAAAAATGATACGCCATCAACTCAACACAGGAACAAATCAAGCATTAGCACCAACTTTGTCGACTACAGCTTCACAAGTGTAATGGAAAAAAATAATATTAAGGAACATAGGGGAAAAAAGACCTACAGGCTCAACTTCTTCCGGGATCCGAAGCCGAGATTGCTCATTTGCAAGGAGATGGACTACATGCTCACGTTGATTGGAGACATTATCTTTCTGCCACAAAGAGTAACAAATGAGTTACAATGAGACGCTACATCTAAAAAAAATACATCTCAAATGGCAAATCACAAACATAAAAGCAATTTAGATTAGACCTAAAACCTGTTCAGATAAAAATAACATAAGACCTACTACCATCCATTCAGATTTTTGATAGAGTTGGTTTTACGACATGATATCAGATCAGGTGTGACAGTGAGATCACAAGTTCAAATCCTGCAGCTCCCAATTGTTGTTGTGTTTGTGTTTGTATGGCACAATGCATTGTGCATGCAAAGCCCAAGTGGGCTTTCACGTGAGGGAGGGTGTTTACATACAAATAATATAATGAACCCATTATCATCAATTCGCACTTTTGGTAGAGTTGGTTCTACGATAAAAGACGAAGGCTTAAGATATGGACACTACTTAAGCACAACATGAGAAATAAAGAAATGATCTTTAACTATGTTATTTTTGTTTTATGGAACAACGAACAGGAGAAACAACTCAAAACAAACCTGGAAACCGAACACATAATGAAGAAAATCAAGCATATCAGGATCCCTTGTAGCTGGAACTTGAAAATCCGCAGGCAAGTCTCTGAAGTATCTCAAAGCAGACATGGCAGCTCGTACCTGACAATTAGATAAACAAAAAACAAGTAAAATCAACATTATTTTATTTTATTTTTACTTATTTCAACAGTCAACATATATAAACACATCTCGAGTGTCACTTCACCAAATCCCACCTCGGCAAAGGAAACAATAGCATTAGCTATTGCTGGTGCATCCATAGGAATGATATTATAAGCAATTAGACCCTCTGTCATTGCGGCGTCAGACTCCATGACTTGTTTTAGCTGCATCATAAACAATTCAAGGGTTCGAGATAAAGCAGGACATTGATCCAATAAACTAGCCCTGTCTACAAAAGAAGAAGACATATTTACCAAACATGAATGATTCAAATGGAAAGAAATATGAAGCAATTCGACCAAGTTTATAAAAGTGATGAAGCATGCAGTAATTTGCACAATAGAATCACAACTAACTTCATCTAAGAAGATATAAAGCAAGCAACTATTTTTCCTTGAAACAAATAACAGGAAAAAAAAACATGCAAGCAGAATACTATAGGAAACTCTAAATAGTTCGAACCTCTTCAGACATTAATCGATCTGCATCCTCTGGAGAAACCTCCTTCATCATCTGCTCAAGCACATCTCCTAAAACCTTAAGAGTTGCAAAAACTTTTTTCCTCTTCTTTGTTTTACGCTCCAGCCTGAAAAAATGATGTTAAAAGGTTAAGTTTGAGCCAAAAAACGTCAATAAAAGGTAAGATCAACCACATTTTTTTATTCAGGACCCTAGTGTCATCGCCAAAGCATGATATCAAAAAGCAAAGCGACTTCATTCATAATTTTTCCCTTGATATGCAAAGTGAAAACTGAGAACAAGTCCAAAGAAAAAAGCATATAGTAAAACATTTCCTAGGCAATAAATATCCTTGCCTTGACAGTAATGTCACTTCATTTTATTGGCATGAAGCAAGGACATAATTCTCATGCATACTCGGAACATCAGAAGGAAATAGTGGCGGCAGAAAGGTGACAAAGCATCTACTAAGTAGAAACAATATTCTACTCCCTTCATCCCAGATAAACTACGATGAGTGGATAGAAAACTAGAGAAAACATGCAAGAAAATTATGAGGTAGATAAAAAAATAATGATGGAGCATATTATGTGATAAAGGATATTATTAACCTTCCACCAAATATTATCAATTTGGGAAACGTTCCAATTTATATGGGACATCCAACCCAATTTATCTGGGACGAGGGAGTATGACTTAATAGTTAATTCACTTTATATTTTTATTTTGTGTTTTGTGAAATTCATAGGAACATTAAGTGGCAAGAAATTATGAGATTCAAATTTAGGTCAATGATATACAGAAACAAATGCACAAACCATCAGACCAATTGCCTTCTTGAATAGAATGGAAGAACATCAACGAAAATGAGCCAAGTAACACACAATCCCAAGGCAACCATGGTTGGAAGATTTGATGCTCTTATGGGGTACAATTTCCCATCTCTAACTTACATCACCCCCATCCATAGATAAGAGTGGGATACCTGGAAGCTCTATTCTCAGACTTGCTTTAAAGAACACCCTTTATATAAAACAGGGAATATCCTACCAATAATGAAAGATTCTGCAGCATATTATTTAGATACATGAAATGGTAGGAAAAGCACCAAATTTTTCAGATACGATAGAAAACTAACTGTCATATCAATCCAATTCCAAGATCATTATGGCCATGTAGAATGAAAAATAAATCAACCAAATACTGCTTCTAGTTGCAGATTCAACAGTTGAGTCAACTAAGAAAACACAAGCTTAACAAGGAGGCAAGATACATAGATCTGGCAAGACATACTCTCTAAAAACCCCTGATTCTCTCAGCTTTATCTCCTCCTCTCGCAACTTGTCCACGCCATGTTTTTCTCTGTATCTTTTATAGAACTCTTGTAGTCGAGCAATGTCTTGACTCCTATCGATGCTTCCACCTTCCCTCTTCGCAAGCTTTTGCTGATAAATAGAAATAGAAGCAATTCAAAATAATAGATAGATCAAGACTATGCTTCTCGAAACAGAAACCAAGACTATCCTATTGACAAAAGAGGAAAGAGCTAGATTAGAGTTACACAAAATCATGAATCAACCATAGAACTTAACATACCTAACAAGAATAGCCGTAAAATATGTGTCAAGCTGAGAGGAGTGTTCACTCTCTAATAATACCTGTCCGTCTCCCCTAGCTGTGAGTAGAAGACTCGGCAGAGATGTTTAAATTGAATTCAGTTCCTACCGGTTCAGGAAGCCACCACGGGATGCACAAAGCTTAGAATAACTTTTCCCAGAAAATTAGAGACTACCTCTAAACTTCCTTGTTCCCCTAACTTTCATTTTTGTGTCCTCAAAAGTTACAACTTCTCAATAATGCATCTCATTGGCCTTATTCAGTATCCCGCAACCCTTGACTAGTGATCTCCAACAGTCCCACAACCTCTCTTCCTACCTTTGTATTCTAAGCAACATTGATACTAAAATAATATAAGCTAAAGGACAGTAGAAGGAACAGATGGTTTCTAGAAATTAGAAAGTTCTTGCATCAACTTTATCTCATAATATTTACCCTTCACTCTTCTCTGTTCTTGTCCTGTAAGGTTTGGGAATTGGAACCATTCAGTTCATGAACAAAGGAAAAATAATACAGAAAGATGTGCAGGCACAGGTCCTTGTGTGTTTCCAAGCGAATACATTGAAAGAGACTACGGACCAATGTACTGAGTATTTGCCCTATAGGGTCAAAACTGGTCTTTGGTGCAAGGTCAAAATTTTAGTAGTGAAGCTAGGATTAAAACCGACGTTCCACAGATGTGTATGTGTTCCTAGCCTTTCTCTACCCTCCACCCCCTAGATATTTCACTGGTGCTTTACTTTTATGAAGGTGGTCTAACATCATCCAAGACCATGGAGCTCTACAGTTTAATATAGCCTTAGCTTCCATTTAGGAGCTCCTCAAGAATACTTCAAGTGCTCCCCACTAGCCCAAAGCAAGTAATCAAGACTAGAAGATCATAGTTTCTCCATCAAACCCACACCTGAAGAATGCCACTTGCCTCAGTTTGGAGCCAAGTTTCAAAATGGCAAAAAAAAAATACATTATCCACACACTAATAAGTGACAAAAACAAAATAAAACCTAGCTATTTAGAAGTCTATACATAATTCTCTTAAGAACAACAAATAGATAAGATGAAGGTGGTTCACACCATCCAAGTCCATGGAGCTTTACATTTTCCGAAAGCCCTAATTTCTATTTAGATGCTCCTCATGAATATTTCAAGTGTACTCATAATTGCTAAAGCTACATTGTTGGTTTGGATCCAAGTAGCAAAACCAACAAATTTAAAAGTTATGCACATAACAGGCAAAAAGAAATGGCGTAGAATCTATCCACTAAGAAAAGTACAAGTGATGCATCCACTAAACATTGTATATGTTCTCTTAAGAGCAACAAATAGATATGATCAAATGCATCAACAAACCCATCAAAAAAACGATGACAACAATCACACACCTTAATGACAGACATTAATCCCGTCTTGAACTGTAGAACACCTCTCCCCTCACTATCCGGATCCAAATCCTGCGCCAACGAGTACCCATGCTCGCACACTACAATAACAAGACAACCACCCCAAACAATTCATCAGAACAGTCGTTCTCAACCAAACAAAACAAGATCCCCTAAAAGGACCATCCAAGTTCCAACAACCACCCAACCAATTCTGTCGTAAACAGGGTCCGGGGTGTACACAGTCTTACCCCTGTTTCGAAAACAGAGAGACGGTTACCTAAGGCCATCGTAAAATAAGTGAATGCCTATCCAAAAACATACGAATCCTGGAGACATTGGGGTCCTCGAGCTGAATCTCGTCCGCAGCCCTCAGAATCTCATCAATAACCCTACTATTCCCAAGCGAAGACGGCACGTTCCTCGCTATCCCCGTCGTCGCCGGCCTCGAGTACACACCATCCGTCCCGCCTCTCTCCCTCCTCAGCGCCGCCGTCACTAGCCTCTCCCACAAATCCTCCGGTCTCCTTGCCATCTAATCAAATCGGATTCAAAAACAAAGCATCGATTGAAATTCAAAGGAGAGAATTGAGTGATCTGAGGAAATGGAGCTCAGCGTGACGGAGAATTGAGGGGAATGAGATTGTGTGTGAAACCCTAATTGAGAAGAATTGGGGATTTTTTGCGAGATTTTTTTTATTTTTTTTTTTCCCTGTTGAGTGATGGGATGGAGAGAGAGAGAGAGAGAGAGAGGAAATGAGAGCTGCGGTTTTGGGAAAATCAAGTGTTTGAAGGTTTCGGATATTTAGATTTTTGGACCTTCGGTCTTGTAGGGATTTGCCTCTTTGCGCAATGATATGTCCAAGTGTTTTAAACTACAGAATTTGATGATAGTTTTTCTGGAACCAATTTGTTGCTAATCTCTATGTAAAATTTAGGCTCATAATCGAGAATAATCTTGTCTGACTAAAATTTTCGATTTTCTTTTGCTTTAATGAATTAAATAATGATTTATGAAATCGACAAATCATCTTTTACATAATTTTATGATAAAATATTATAAACGATAAATAATTGTGAAAATTCATATAGCATTTTGGAGACTTGTCTCCAAGAAGATAACATCAAAGAAATTTTATTCCCACAAAATATCACTTTAAAAAAACAAAAAAAATCGTTATTTTTCTAATTTGTCCATTTTTGTTATTTTCCCACCCATTTCTTTTTTTTTCTTTTTTTTGTTCAATGATCGATTATCATCATCTTCACAATCGACCATCATCATCTCTATTAACGCTTATCGTCATCGATTCGATCCAATCGTGTGATGTATTTAATCAATCATGGATCATCGCCTAACTTTAAAACCAATGAAACAGATTTTTCTCATTATTATCAATCAGCATCGATCATCACCCATCAACAAAATAACATCACTTGCATTGTTGCAGATTAAATATGCAAGTTAGTGTCATGATCATTCATGAAGTAACATGCATCAATACTAGCTACGGAAAAAGCATATCTAACCAAATGAGAACTAAACAAGTTGGCCACAAAAACTAGTAAAAATCAACATTTTAAGAACAATTTCAATAATAAGCTGAATTTTCGACGGGATAAAAATATAATCATTACGATGTCAAGATAGATCCACAGTATCAAGGTAACATATACATTGTCAACAACTAAAAAAAGAATTGAAGCATGAACATAAATAGATTGTTGTAATCCTAAACCTCAAAATGTCATTCACATAGTTTCTGATGGTGGTTTTTTGATGTGTTATTTGTTATGGTGTATTACGTTTGGCATGGGCGTACTAGTATGTCGAGTTTTTGAATTATAGTATGCCTACCTTCTGATCTAGTACACCAAGATTTGATCCAAGCATATTATTAGAAGTTAACATTTTTTTTCATAACAGTATGACATACTATATAGTCAAGATTTAGCACGGATAAATTAAACTTGATACATAATGGTTTTTTGATGTGTTATTCGTTATGACGTACTATAATTTGGCATAAATATACTAGTACGTCGAGTTCCTGAACTAATACGTCAAGGTTCAAATCTAGGCGTATTCGATCATGTACACAAAATGTACTAGTTATGTTTCGAACAAACTTGATCCAAAACATAAAATAATACATTATTTTTATATAAACGTATAATTTTTAAAATAAATTATTTTATGTGTAATGACATATTATCTTTTTTTAATGGCGTACTGATATGCCCAAACTACATAAAAGGTTATTGATGACAAATAAAATTCTTTCCGAATCAGATTCACGGAGAAATCACTTGGAAGTTGTTCTCGTAACCCTAACAAACATCTTCTCAAAATTCAGTTTTTACATCTGATCTCTGTCCGATTGGTGATTGCCTCTCCACCGATTTGTGAGTCTCCTTGTCTTGTCTGTTGCTTTATTCCAGATTCCGATCAGCGTTGGAGAATTTTGAAATTTAAAGTTCTCTGAACTAATAGTCTAGAAGATTTGACGGGATTTTCGGGATTGTTGTATTTTGGTAATCAAAAATAAAATTAATCAGTGATCTCTCCATCCTAGGAGATAATTTGCTGAAAGGGTGGGCTCTTCATAAAATCGACAATAAATGAATGAATTATAAGTGAAAAAGGGAGCGGATAAAAAAAGGAATTGGTTGATATGATTTGTTCTTGCTAGATATCAAGGACCGTCTTTGACAACAATAGTGCGGATAGACCATGAGTTATGAATCATCTCCGTTATAAGCTCAACCTTATACTTTAACAGACCCATTAGTGTCGTTTTTATTTGTTGGTGTAAACGTAGTACCTTGGTAAGCAGGTTGCCAAATGTCGTCGTATATCTACTATCTAGACCGTAAATTAGTTTTACGAGGATGCTTTGTAATAGACCCATTGCATTAGTGTCGTTTTCTTTCGTTTCTTTCCTTGTTCTCCATTTGGAGACTATTGAATGTTGTGTTAGGCTGGTTACGACTTATTCCTGTTGTCAATATTATCCTTTGCATGCGCTCTGCATAGTCCGACGAGTCGTCTTGCTACTTTCGGAGCCTAATGCTTTCTTGGATATGTAGTTCAGTAGTTGCAGTAGGAATCACAAGAACAAATGATCATATTATTGAAACAGGATGCTACATATTCTTCTGTACTTTATCACGGGCAGGAATCACCATCTCTCTCACCCAGTGATTCCTACACATTCCCTCCGTTTCAATAATCAAAATCGTCTTCTTCGGGCTTAGGAGAAGTCAACAAAGCGGTATACAATCTCAGCCTATCCTCCCCTCTTGAGTTTGACCTCGACAACGGCCTCCTGGGTCTGATGAACGAAAGAGACGACAGCGTGAGCCGGTGCTTGTACCTCCTCCAAGCCAACTGAATGGCCACAGCAGCCCAAGTCCTCCACCCTGGAGAATAGTATCGTGCACTCCTCTTCACCTTCTCGTTGACAAACGTGTAACGAAAATGCTGTGTTACGTACTTCACATCCTCTGCCTCGAGGCCGAATGCTTCTGTTGTTTCGATTGTGATGAGGGTTGAGGAGGACGGAGGGAGGCGTTCTATGAATGGTTTCCGTAAGCACCATGACAGGAGCTCGTCTCCGCTGAAGTTGCCGGGTCCAAGCATGCAGCAGCTCTTGACTTCATCTCGGAGGACTTGCCTACTCTGTAAGTGGCCTCTTACTACGAATATCATCCTTCGGACTGGGTCTCCTTCTCGCGTTATCTGTATCAAAGTACACAGAGTTCAAATTCAGTTGAAAAATGAAGCAGAATAGTGGCTTAAGTTGCTTTATCAGTAAGTTTTGGTGACCGAACGCTTCAATCAACTCAGCTCTAATAGAGCAACTTCTGGTATTTCCTATTTTGTAAATGCAATTTAGCTGTGGTGCGAACGAACTCACCGTTTCTCCCTTGGTGAAGACGAGGGATTTCACGCGGTCACATATATTCTCAAGGACCAAGTCATCCATGTGCTGGAACAGTGGCACCTGAAGCGAGGGAAAGATGAGTAAAAGCTTATTCTCAAAGGCATTGCGAAAAACGTTTTTGTTATACTTACCTGCCTTACTAAGTCGAGGCAGAGATGGTACTTGATGTCCCTCCTCAGGCCCTCGGGTAGGTTTCTTATCATCTCATATTCATCTACTCCTCGCATTGCTGCCCATCGCTGCCATTCATAGTTCCTGACTCTCTGCTTTAGCTGAGGCGATAATTTTCTTCTGCTCATCCACCACTCGATGTTTCTCATCCTCGACTGCATCCCTTGTTTCTTTGATGTTGTAGCATGCAAGAACACCTGCGTAGGCATAGAGTTTGGTCTGTTATTATTTTAGGATCTTTGTGATTGACTGGTCTCCATTTAAATATCCAAAATCTACCTTTATGTTTCCAATCAGCATAGTGACTAGAAGAAGGCCGCTGGTCAAAACGACTATAACGAATACTAATTCTATCCATTCTGCTGTGCTTTCCAGGTTTCCGAAAGTACTGATGCAATGCAGGAAAGGTGGATTAGCTGATTCAGTGGTGAGATTTGTATTTTCTGCATGTGCGTATCGATATTTGGATTTCAAACATTGCTACTTACCTTAGTGTCATGAGGCCCCAAAATATGGGCATGAGTATTTTCTCGAAGCGGCTATCATTGCAGACGAGGTATATAACCCATTTATAAGCTCCGTATTCATAGTTGTTGTAGCTGTCTAAGCATGTGGAACGTGCTTTTCTGTTTCCTGCCCAAAGGAGGCGCGACGGGTCCTTGATGAGACTCGTGGTTCCATAGTAGATTGGTTCTTGAGACGCCAAGAACGTCGGGTTGCAGCCATCCATTTGAACACACTGCTCTTTTAGGCATTTCATGGTCCTCTGAAGTCCTAGTAAATACCAGCATGCTCCTGCTGCCTGTTAGTACAATCGAACACTTTCCTGATAAATTAATAGCAATGATACTGTGTCGAGCGGTGTATTTTATAAAGGAGTCGAAATTTGCAACTGATATCATTTAGACTTTGCTGTACATGAACCCGTAAATATATGTAGTAGCTCACTTGACATCAATTTGTCAACTATGGTGTAGAGCTGATCTATCAAAAAATTCTTTATTACTTGATCTCTTATATTACCAATTTGTAGATCTTGGATGTTTGAAGATATATATGAAGAACTTACATGGGAGGCGACAGAGTATGCGATCATGTTGAGGGCGAATCCCCACCAAATGGTACCAAACACATAGCCGGAGAGTTTCTGCATCCCTCGCATGAGGCAAACAGAGTGGTATATCTTTGGAAGGTATTGAAATAAAAACATGATCATAAACACTGTCATTACGCTCATCGTTGATCCTCTTTCCAGCAACTCTGGTATGACCATCCATGTTACCACCTGCATTGCACTCGCCAATAAATTTCACATCGTCATCAAATATCAGTTATGCATCTATCACATGAAGAAATGCATGAGGTATGGTATCATAGTATATGATAACTTTAGAAGCTGGAGAGTTATTTTCGTTAACTCGAAATATGGTCGTATTGACCAAGGAGCTTTTGTTTGGACATAACTCTAGAATGAAGTGATTGAAATTGAATCCAGATATGAATAACGATAGATACCAGTTGGAGTGAAAACTGCTTACAGCGGCAAGTGTAAGTCAGCGAAAAAAATTTACTACAAAGCGAACGTGTGTCAACTTTTTCGAGTCATAAAGTAGGTTACTCCATATCCGACAACTTGTTGTCGAAACTCTATTTCAAGTGCGACCGATACACATGTTTTGTTGGTTTTTTGGACTCAAATTTTGATAGGAGCAATTGTTTATTAGGCCCATCAGTTTGGGCCTTATTTCTTTGGCCTGCAGGAAGCTTATATATATATATTGTTTTTTAGGATCCCTATTATTAGGGTGTATGGTGGTTTTGTAGTTGTGCTTGAGCCGCCTCTTGAGAGTAGATTCCAGTTTCGAATTGTATTCTCTTTGTTTTGATTTGTGATTATAGTGGAGTGCTCTCTCTCCCGTGGTTTTTTTCCCAAGTTGGGTTTTCCACGTAAAATTGGTGTTCTTCGTTTTTGTTCTTTTATGCTTGGTTGATTTCGTCAATTTTGATCTTGTTCACAACAATTGGTATCAGAGCTTGGGTTTCTAAGATAGGATCAATCAAATTCGAAGTAGCATTGTTCGATGGGCAGAACAACTTCGGATTATGGCGAATAAAGATGAAGGCATTGTTACGTCGCGAGGGTTCCATTCGAGCGTTGGATGGAAAATATCCAGATGGCATGACCTCCGCGGAAATTGAGGAGATAGAAGAGAAGGCTCATAGCACTATTCAACTTTCTTTATCCGATAAAGTGCTTCGAGAAGTAGCCGATGAGGAAACAGCATCAGGTCTGTGGAAGAAGCTGGAGAGCCTCTATATGAAGAAGTCTTTGAAGACGAGACTCTTCCTGAAGCAGCGTCTTTATACGTTAAAGATGCAAGAAGGTACCCTCATTCAGGAACATCTTGATGAGTATAATAAGATTGTGATGGATTTGAATAATTTGGATCAGAAAATTGAGGATGAAGATCAGGCCCTAATTTTGTTATGTTCATTACCTGCTTCGTATGATAATTTTGTGAATTCTATGTTGTATGGACATGAGTCCATATCATTGGAAGATGCAAAATTAGCCTTAAATTCCGCGGAGATGCGATTGAAATTGAATGCGGGCAGTAGTGGTAATAAGGCAGATGGCCTAACTGTTAGAGGAAGATCTCATAATCAGCATGGAAAAGGCAAAAGTAGAGGTCGTTCGAGATCTCGTGGAGGGTCTCGTAATCATCAGGATCAAAGCCAGGTTGAGTGTTATTATTGTCACAAGTTGGGGCATTATAAGTCTTATTGTCTTGTGCTTAAGGAAAAGAATAAGGGAAACAAGCAGTCGGAGAAGTTGGGAGCTGATTCGGCAAGTGTGGTGAAGGAGAATGAGCCGTTCGAAATTGAAACAGTTCTTACAGCATCGTCCATGGATTGTCACGACAACGATGAGTGGATTTTAGATTCGGGATGCTCATATCACATGACCTCAAATAGAGATTGGTTCCACACATATGATGTTATCAGTGGTGGTTCAGTCTTGATGAGGAACGATGTAGTTTGCAAGGTGATTGGTATAGGTGCAGTCCGAATTAGATGTCATGACAACATTGTGAGAACGTTGACGAACGTGAGGCACATTCCCGATTTAAAAAAGAACCTTATTTCATTTAGTAGTTTAGACTCCATTGGATTCAAATTTACTGGTGCAGGTGGAGTATTGAAGGTGACAAAGGGCTCCTTAGTTGTCATGAGTGGAAATAAGAAAAAGAACCTCTATGTTTTGCAAGGTACCACAGTTATAGGCTCTTCGAGTGTGGCATCCATCTCAGATTCAGATAGGTCAAAATTGTGGCATATGCGATTGGGTCACATGAGTGAGAAAGGGATGTCTATTTTGAGTAAGCGTGGGTTACTTTGTGACGAGCAAACTTGTTCGCTAGACTTTTGTGAGCATTGTGTCTATGGGAAGCAGCAACGAATCACCTTTAGTACTGCGGTGCATTCGGCAAAAGGTATCGTTGACTACATTCATTTCGACCTGTGGGGACCATCACCGGTTGTGTCCAAAGGTGGTGCAGTTTATCTTCTGACATTCATCGATGATTTCTCAAGAAAGGTTTGGGTCTACTTCTTGAAGCATAAAAGTGAAGCCTTTGAGACGTTCAAGAAGTGGCAGTTGCTAATAGAAAATCAGACTGGGAAGAAGATAAAGTGTCTCCGAACAGATAATGGGCTTCAATTTTGTGGGAATGATTTCAATAGGTACTGTGCAGACTTGGGAATTTTGAGATCATTGACAGGTTATTTCTTTACGCTTGGTGGTTCTGCTGTTAGTTGGAGAGCAACGTTGCAAGATACAGTTGCCTTGTCCACCACCGAAGCAGAATATATGGCAACAGCGGAAGCAACAAAAGAAGCCCTTTGGTTGAATAGGTTGGTCGAGGAACTGGGAGTGAAGCAGGAGGAGTCCTCCGTTATCTTTTGCGATAACCAGAGTGTTGTCCAGTTGACCAAGAACACTATGTACCATGAGAGGACCAAGCACATCGATATCCGTTTTCATTTTGTTCGTGATGAAGTTGCAAAGGGCACAATTAAAGTGAAGAAGGTGCCTACAGCTGAAAATCCACCAGATATGTTGACTAAGCCGGTTCCATTGGTCAAGTTCAGTCACTATTTGAATTTGATTAACGTCGTTACCATTTGATTTTGTGCAGGTGGAGTTGGTGGTGTTTTCTCATCTCTTGTTTCCTACATCGGGTTAGCTCACGTAGGCTTAGGGATGTGCATCATTGACTCCGCCATTTGGAGGATGCCTTCTCCATCGCCATCCGTTTGTGGAGAGAGAGATGTCATGATGATTTTGAGTTCAAGGTGGAGATTTGTTGGTTTTTTGGACTCAAATTTTGATAGGAGCAATTGTTTATTAGGCCCATCAGTTTGGGCCTTATTTCTTTGGCCTGCAGGAAGCTTATATATAGATATTGTTTTTTAGGATCCCTATTATTAAGGTGTATGGTGGTTTTGTAGTTGTGCTTGAGCCGCCTCTTGAGAGTAGATTCGAGTTTCGAATTGTATTTTCTTTGTTTTGATTTGTGATTATAGTGGATTGCTCTCTCTCCCGTGGTTTTTTTCCCAAGTTGGGTTTTCCACGTAAAATTGGTGTTCTTCGTTTTTGTTCTTTTATGCTTGGTTGATTTCGTCAATTTTGATCTTGTTCACAACATGTTTCGTACCACAAGTCCCCCTAAAGATCTGTAATGTGGTAAGCACCTGAAACAGATTGTATCATCAACTTACCAGCATGGTTACCTTTATCTTGAGTTACTAAAAAGACATGGCAATGTCACGTTTAGTATTCCACTTGACCACGTATTGCCATTGCAAACACAACCACTCTACACCATCATATTTGTCTCTTTTCTTAAACGTTTTTTTGGGCCTCAAGGATGCTCACCAGAATAGATATCCTAGAAACTGTAATGGACTTTCAAACTATTTCGGGTTAAGAAATGACCGTTTTGCCCTCTTTCCAGTTTCGACATAATGCAGGATGATTGCAAGCGGAGATAATTAACGGTCTGCCATTTCATTTGATTGTCGGTGGAAACTGGTAACCAACATCTAACAAGACTAACCGATCAGCATGTCTATAATCTGTTTATCCAGTGGGACGGCTTGAAGGAGGAGAAATTACTCATGTTTCAGGTAAAATCTACATTAACTCGAGTTTTTCTTTGATTTTGTGGGGGTAGAAACGGACATAGCTGATGCAAATTTGCTGACTGATTCATTCAGTTCTTCGAAAAATGACTACGAATTGCTTCATCTACACAGGCTGCTTTCATCTAATATGATGAATGGGTTGAGTAGAAGATGGGATAGTCCATAAATATGATGTTTCGAGTTAATCTATGTAACTTAGATCAGCGAAGCTGATAAGATAATTTTGCATCAACAAAGATTTGAATCCTTTACTCTCACTGTGAGTTATTGCCGTTGAGCTTGTGTACTTGTTGGACCATTCTCATATATACGTCTTACTATAGTTCTATAACAACATTCCAAACACGAATACCATGTTCAGTATGTACAATTCGATGAGCAAGAAAATGTTATATCTATCGAATTGTACTGTCGGTTCATAAGCTTATGTAGAACATATGAAAATATTTGCATAAAGATCAAGACCATCAGATCTTTTTATCACTGACTCAGATTCAATGAGCTAAAAGAAATTTGCCAAGGTGTGCTAACAGTTAACATCTTGACATCTTAAGAAAATCTACCAAGCTTTCACTTCTAGAAATAAATATCTGTGTTTCCCTAGATTGGATTTGATTATCCATCAAACAAACTCCTAGTTTCTATTGAATGAAATAAATATCTTTAAGTAAATTTCATTGTCTAGATTAAATCAGACATAAGTGAGAACTTGAGCTATGTATTGAATAGTTTGCAACTTACCTGAGGCAGGGGAATGATCACGAAGAAATCAAAGAAGAATCCCTTCTTGGTCTTCAAGTATCTGATCGTAGCCGCTCTACCATTGCCCTTCTCCACCGAACCACCACCACCAGCTCCGCCACCATGGGGGTGTCGAGCCATCTTGAGCTGAAGCCACATGTTCCACACGTGCAGCGCGTCCACCATGCACCTTAGCACGGTGACTGTTATCGCCAACCATCCATCAATGAATAGGCATAGATAGCTCTCACTAATGGAGAGCACATAGAAGAAGAGTGGATCAACAAGGAGCCCCAAGGTGCATACTAGGAGGAAAACCCGGTTCCATTCTTGGAACCACGATGCCCTCGGGTCAAGTACTCGGCCCATCAATGACCCCGATCCTCGTCGTCCTAGGCTCAGACCACCGCATAGGATGCCACTGAAGCATGTCCCATGAGCTGATCTTGATGATGTCTTGGCAGCCTCTCCTGATCCCATGTCTTCCTCGTCCTGTTCTTCGTCATCATCGTCATTGCTGCCATCTGTATGATCATCATCTTCTTCTTTGTGTTCCTGGTTGATGTCGAGTTCGTGAGGATCTTCATGGTTTGCTGCATGGAGAAGGCGGACGAGGGTTATTTCACGCTCGCTCGCCATTGTTTCCAGTGGAAGGGGTTTTGCTAGGATTGATTGGAGAGGTTATATGTGAGGTAGGAGTGGAGATGGAGCTCATGAACAAGCAGTGAAGAAGTATAGGATTTAAAGTTGGACCAAATTGCCCTTTTTGCGCTCTCTGTATTTGATTTTGGTTAGCAAAGAGGTACTATTTGATTCATTTTGGGTAACAAGAAGCTAGGAAGCTGATATTTCATTGATTGGATGCTGGAATATCCATTCTCGGTAGATGTGTTGATTAGATTTTACATCGTCTCGTCTCCCCACGTGTCGTACCACTGTGACCAAATCTGTTTCTCGCACATTACGTCTCGAAATCTTAAATCTAAAAGTCACATCCAGAATGTCACAAGTGGTCAGGCGAGCAAAACTTATCGAACAAAATCATAAGGTTTGAGGGACAGAAAGCACATGAGATGAAATCTTGATAAGATCTGATGTGTGTGTGCGCGCGCGTGTGGGGGTGGGGGGCAAAAGAGAACGAATAACGCAGGTTCATTGCAGTTTCGCATTATTTGTCACTTTGCAAATCAATGAAAACAGAAATCGTACTACTTGGTACAAAACTCTCTGACTCTGCTTTGCTGGCATGTGTGCACAGTGTGTGTTGCATCAAAACTCTGTGGCATTGATCGTTGCTTTGATGTATTAGCGGACCCTTTGATGTATTAGGTACGTCTCCTTTGTCACTAAAAGGAAATTACGATTTTTTTTTATCAACGAAATATTCCGTAAATTCAAAAAAAAAATTTAATTTTTTTTTATTGACGAGTTTATTATCACAAAATAACTCGTTACTCAACGAGTCTTCTTTGTTAACTTTCAAGGTTTACATCATTTTCATGAACCGGTTTTCAACCTCGATGCCTCTCTCTATTATTGGCTTTATCATATTGTCAAACTTGTCATCATTGTCTATAACGTTTTTGGCAAATTCTCGTTATTAAGTCATAAAAAAATAAAAAATCCTTTCGACTAAATCTATTCCTTGGACTAACGGACTAGGTTTATTATTTCTTTCTTTTTTACCTGTGGAAAAAACCGTTGGATCAATAGTTCGTCAGACTCGACCACTCTCTTTAATATTGGCTTTATCTCTGCTACTGGTGAGATATTCAAAAATTCGAGATCGTGGTGTTAGATCATCAAAAAGATCAATCAAATTGATCAGTTTGGGACTTTGTTTTGAAGAAGATTACAACTCTTAATGAAATTGGTTCTTCCTCTTAAGAAATTTATCCATATCAAAGTGATGGATGATAATACATTATGATTTATTCGTACTTGTTTATATTATTGACCGAAAAACCACACTTAAAAATAAAATCCCAAAACGAAGCAATACTATGTACTGTTTTACATAAAACAAGAGAAGGTGATTCACATCAAATTAAATATTAGATATTTTTTTCAGAAATCAAATATTAGGTGTTTGGGTGAAGAGTGGTTATCGTGATTGACGTTATTGTATTGTCGAACTTGTGGTTGGTATGGTTCGAACGCCATGAGATAATACTTAAGTTGTAGATGGGTGAAGGATAAACTTATCTTGATTTCAGGCCCAAGTTGTAGATCATTTGTTAAAAGGAAAAAACAACGCTTAAGCCGTTTTGTTTTTCCCTGTTGATGAATCCGACAAATGCTAATGATTTACGACATAACTGTTGTGTTTTTTTTCACAACAGTGGATCGAACTTCTGTTCTTGCAGTAACCATGACCATCTTTATAGTGTATGTTGCAACATTGATTGATTGACAAGTGCATATATAGTTAGCGGTCTCAGTTTTATCGTGACATAATGTAAATAATTTCATGAACTATTCCAACAACCTTGAATATTTTCCCTATATGTTTTTGCACTAATCAAAATTTAGAATGATCTCTAAAATATAAGTCAAGACAAAAAACAATAATCATCCAATCCAAATAAAATATCACAACTTCATGTTAACAAACGAAACTCGTTTATATCAATTGTTATTTAAACAAGACTCGTTAATAGAATTAAGTCATATGATGTAACACAAGTTCTTTTCATTATCTAATTCATTAGAATTGCGAAACTTTGTATTTCTTTTTTATAAACGAACACACGTTAGATCTATTTTATATTCTCAATTATTTATTTATATATTTTAATTTTAACTATTAAATTTTAATTAAGACTCATAATATATATATCCGGATTTCTCATAAGAAACGAAATACTATGTGTGAAATGGTTTAGCAACTCAAGCAAACATTACGACCACCGCATACCGACCACCGAAACCCTAATCACCGGGCCTCCGATGCCGGCGGCAGCGGCGTCGATATCAACTGCGGTGATGTCGATCTCCACAAACGCATCCCTCCAAAGAACGGTCCTGATCACAGGAGTGAGCAGAGGGCTGGGACGAGCCCTCGCCCTAGAAATGGCGAGGCGAGGTCACTTCATCATCGGCTGCTCTCGATCCCAAGAAAACCTCAATTCTCTCAGATCCGAACTGCAGAAAACGATTTCTCCGGTTTCGGCGGCGGTGAATGTGTCGGAGGGGGATGAGGGGAGGCATTTTCTGGTTAATGTTGATGTGGTGAGGGTGATTTTCGTTGGTTTTGGTTTGATTGTTGTGTTTTTGAAGTGTGTGGTTGGTGATTGAGGGGTTTGGTTGTGTGTTGCAGAGATCGAACAAGGGAGTGGAGGAGTTGGCGAGGGCCGTGGTGGAAAAGAAGCGTGTGCCGGATATCATAGGTATTGGAAGATTTATGGCGTACTACTTGTTTACTTTAGATATGTTGTATTTGCATTGTGGCTTGAGGGAATTAGGAAACATTCCATATTAGAACAGAGTAGAACTGTGTACATCTCACTCCCCCGGAACTTGTACTTAGAGGGGTTACCTCTGTTTTGCCTTCGCATTTGATTGTGAATTCTGATTCTGTCATCGTATAGAAAGACTGGAGGTTCTTGAAGAATTCGTGCTACTAGGTTTTGATGTTTGCATTAGATGTTATGGTTATTGTTGGAGGTTCGCAGTGGGATTTAGTATGCTATAGCCTATATATTGTAGCAGCCTGATTTGAGTTGTTTTGGATGCGGTTTTGTTGCTCAGAACTAAGGGTTTATAGATTTGGAGTAGATACCATCATACCGAAGTTGACCTAGGAAAGCCCTATTTGGATTCAAAGGAATGATTAGCTGACAAGATAAAAAATACATTTACAAACATATAAATTCTTGTTCTGGACGATTTTTATACAATCGGTCTGAGTCAGGCGAACATTATCATGAAATTGTTGAAATCTTCTCTAGAAAAATATGACTGTAGCTTGGTGCCATTTTGTTTCATGAGAATTCTGCCTTTAAAGGATGATTAATGGTTGTGAATGGTTCATTCACCACAAGGACTGGATGCCAGAAGTCTATTCTAAGAGGATTTCAGGTGGGCCTTGTTAAATATCATTCCCTGGCCCTTTTTCAGCACCTCGTGTAAGGTTTACTTTCTACAAGGGAGATTAATGAAAATTAGGACTTGCAAGTACAGGCTCGCTCGATGGAAGCTCAAAGCTGAATAGCCAGTTAGTCACAATGTATACAATTGTTTACCCTTTTCTATGTTTTTTATGGTTCTTTATGAATGATATTTTGAAAGACAGGCTAGCTGCTTTTGATTCATTTTTATGGAGTTTTTTACTGTTAGAGAAGGCCAATATGAAGTATTTCTGTATGTCTTGTTATGAACTTAGCCCGGTTGTTTGATTTGCTGGGAAATGTTTGACTTTGACTGCTTAATCCATGTCTATTTTGTTAGCAATATATGCAAGCATGGACTCTAGTGAAGCAATGTTCCACTGGCCTCATATTTTTGATGCTACACTATTTTATTTTATTTCCTTAGTGCTCAGCAAGGTGGTATTTGTCAGTGAATAATGCAGGGACAATTAACAAAAACAACCCCATTTGGGAGGTGTCAGCTGAAGAATTTGATACAGTAATTGACACCAATGTGAAGGGTACTGCTAATGTACTGAGGAACTTCATCCCCTTGATGAATGAAAGGAAGCATGGAATTGTCGTGAATATGTCATCTGGGTGGGGACGGTCTGCAGCCGCTCAGGTAATATTTATCATTCTTCTAATTTTATATGATGGAGTTGATTTATCTTCAAATTTAAAACCGTTCGTCTAGATTCATCGAACCATGCTTAAGTAGAAACTCAGGGTTTTGTTTTTCAGGTTGCTCCTTATTGCGCTTCTAAGTGGGCAGTTGAAGGCTTAAGTAGATCCGTGGCAAAAGAGTTGACTGGGGGTGTGGCGATCATCGCACTTAGTCCTGGCGTGGTACATACGGATATGCTTGAATCATGCTTTGGCAGTTCTGCCAGCGTGTATCCAAGCCCCGATCAATGGTATTCGTCTTTCATCTCTGGTACATTAGGTGCTTCTTTTGCCATCATATTTGGTCTACTATTTGGCCATTGACTCTTGATGTACCTGAGCAATATTTTGAACTTTGATAGAAGACTTCCCTTTGTTAATAATGGCTGTTTCCGTTTCAAAACAAAAAATAATGGCTGTTTCTCTTATACATGTCACTTGGTCTTTAAGATGAATGTGTAGTAATCCTCTGTTTAAGTTGTACATCCGTAGGACTATGTTCACCGGTTTTGCTCGTTTCTCGACATTTTCTTCTTTCTCTCTGGTGGTTCAGATCCTGCTTCAAACGCCCTTCTTATTTTCTAACCATAAAAAAAAAAAAGTTACCACTACTTATATAAGCTTATTTTTCTCTAGTTTCACCATAACTGTGAGAATTTGCAAAGCATCATCCTCACTCTGGTGTCACTTATTCCTTTTTATTGTTTTGCTAATATGTGGCTCTCTTCATTTTCAGGGCTTCCAGGGCTGCGACAATGATACTCAATTTAACCGTGGTGGATAATGGCGCATCATTGACAGTTTGATTAGAAGAATAAATGGCCTAGTTATATTAGGTTATGTAGGCCTTGTTATGTACTTGTATGCCGTAGGGTTAACTTTGTGTACGCCGACCAGGAGGAACGACTACTAACAAGGGTTTTACCCGAGGAGCTTTCCGTTACCTCTACAAGGTCCTGGTTATGTAATTATCACATAGTTTGGGATCTGGACAGGTTATAAGTTCGAGGGATATATTGATCTACATTAGTATATTTTAGCAATTACAACCGCCGTGTAAGACTTACTGCTGCTTCTGGTTACGAAGATTTTCTGTGAAGGCATATTACGTTGATTTTCACTGCAGGAGCATGGCGTGTGGAGGGATGATTACAGAATCGTAGATCATGAGTTTCGTTTGGACTTCGGTTCTTTTTGCAGGATTTTACGATGATGGGTGGGCTCTGTGTTTGTGATGTCGGTGGTATGGCTCAATCTGGAGACGGTGAAGATGAGGTAGAATTTCCAGATAATATATGAGGCATGGCTATTGGCTACTATGCTTAATCAGTGTTGAGTTCGTTGCTAGTTTTTTTTTAGCAGAAAATGAATACTTTAACCTTTCATTACAACAATTACATTGTGACCGATTGTGTTATATACAACTTAAATTTCATTGTTTACAAAAAATGACCGTTGGAATGATACTAGCGAGTTACGCGAGAACGCGTGGCTTACAAATCTTTGGTATATTCTCTTTATTTTTTGGGTCTCCCTATTCAAAGATATCACCAAAAACCAAAGAGGATGAAAAATGGATAAAAATATCCAACGTGGAGATTACATGAATCTTTTGCAACAATCTCATTGGCTATCACACTCTCTCAATATCTCACTCACAATTTCCCCATTTCCCCACCACTTCTCTACACTCTTCCATAGCCACAAATCTATGCATATAACAATCAACTCTGTGCTACTCTTGCATAACATATCTCCCTGACAAATCACAATAGCTAAAGTTGAAACAAAGGAAGCAAGTGAAAGCAATTTGGCAAAAGCAATGGCAACAACAACAATGTTCAGCTCTAGCACTGCTCTTATGCCAACAACCCATTTTGGCAAAACAAAGGCATCCACCCCTCTTAGAAATGTTGTTGCCATGGCCACCAAGTTTGAGGTACATTGCAATTCACTCAAGTCTTATTTTCTGTTTTCCAGTGTATCTGATCAATAAAATGGGATAAAGATTTGATTTATTATTGTTATTCGATTGTCCTAAGTTTATTGTGTTTTATTTTATGTTTTTGTTATTGGTCCTGTAGCTGATTTTATATAGTAAGATAAAAACTTTGATTTGTTGTTGTTTTGGGTTGGGTCTGTGCTTGATGTGGGAGAATGATGATTTGTGTTTGTGTGCAGAAGAATGACTTGTGGTATGGACCAGACAGGGTCAAGTTCTTGGGACCCTTTTCGGCTCAGACTCCGCCTTACCTGTCCGGAGAATTCCCCGGCGATTACGGCTGGGACACCGCCGGGTTGTCGGCTGACCCGGAGGCCTTTGCCAAGAACAGGGCCCTGGAGGTAATCAATTTTGTCTAAGACTTGGATGGATATGAATATGACATTTTGTGCAAACGAGAAAAATGATTCATGTGTCTGACTAATGAGTTCAGGGTGCAATAAGCAATTGAACTATGTGCATCTGGATAACAAGTGACAATATGGAATTGGATTAATATGAAAAGAGTTAAAAAGAGATTGTATGACTATGCCATAAGAGTTTTAAGAACTAGATGATGTTTAATATTCTCCTTCGCTATGTGAGTTATCTACTTGCCTTGGAAACATTCTTTTTATTATTCGCAACAGGAATAAGATGATATATATTTCATTTTTTTCAAATTTTGTTTATAACAAGATAGCTACGTAGTAATAGTTGTTGATATGTGAGTTATCAACTAGAAATTCTCATGATGAATCTTACACTTATCATATATAGGTGATCCACGGGCGATGGGCGATGCTCGGGGCACTAGGATGCATAACCCCAGAAGTCCTAGAAAAATGGGTGAAAGTAGACTTCAAGGAACCAGTCTGGTTCAAAGCAGGAGCCCAAATCTTCTCCGAGGGCGGCCTAGACTACCTAGGAAACCCGAATCTGATCCACGCTCAAAGCATCCTAGCAGTCCTAGGGTCACAAGTCCTTCTAATGGGTCTCGTGGAGGCGTTTAGGATCAACGGCCTAGAAGGTGTAGGCGAAGGCAATGATCTATATCCGGGCGGGCAATACTTTGACCCGCTCGGATTGGCTGATGATCCCGTCACGTTTGCAGAGTTGAAGGTTAAGGAGATCAAGAATGGAAGGCTTGCTATGTTCGCCATGTTTGGGTTCTTTGTGCAGGCTATTGTTACTGGGAAAGGGCCTCTTGAGAACCTGTTGGATCATCTTGATAACCCTGTGGCTAACAATGCTTGGGTTTTCGCCACCAAGTTTGTGCCCGGATCATAGATTTATGTAACAATCGCGGTTTTTTTCGAGCTCTGTGAATTGTTGTGAATGAGTACATTATGTATCATCTGTAGCTGATCTCCTATGAGGAACTGAAACATCTTAATTTTATCGTTATGTCTGGAGAGCTCACCAAAATGATCATTATGTTTCAACTTGTCGTCTACCTGTTGAACCAAAATGTCGTCTTGCTCCAATGCCACGGCTTGAACTGATGTATCAAAAATTTTATCACTACAAACTCTAAGAACTCTGCGATGGAGGAAATATGACAAAACTCCAACAATCTTTTATTTTAATTCTTTTTTTTTGGTCCAAAATTAATTGAAATATTTTTTCTAGGTTAGCCTGTTTGAAAACTTTTTTTATATAAAATTATTACATTATTCATATTTTATATCATATTAAGTTATCAACTCATTCCATCGTCTTTTCTATTTTTTTTTTTTTCAATCCTCATTGACACACACTCACAAGAACGCAAGTAAATTATCTATAAAACTTAACATATAAATTATAATGTTAAATCAAATAATCACGAAACTCACAACTTTTGCAGCTAAAGATAAATCAAAAAATTATCATGTTAAATCAAAAAATGATGAAACTCACAACTTTTGCAACTAAAGATAAACAATTATACAGATTCTGTCAATTGAGTTACCTCCGAACAATGGATTCTAGTTTGGCTCATTGTCTTGGCAACAACGCGATGAACATGGAGGAATACAAGCATCTGTTAACTACAAACTTTTACTAGTACCAATGCTGCATTGTTAAAAGTATTTACACAGACCAACTCACCTCTTGTCCCTGGCATGCCCTTCAATCGCGATTAACGAGACCTTGAAACATGGTGTCATCGTCCAAAATAGATTTTCCAACAGGGCAAAGTTCAGCTTCTTGAATTCCCACCAAAATTCAAAATGCAGATGATTGTCGAATTGAAAACTTTTTTATCCAGGGCTTCGCCACATATAGGTTGCTTATCAGATGGAACGATCACACAAGTAATCCCAAGTTCCTCGACTTGCATAATAACGGAGGAGAGCCCGAGCTAGCAGCGAATACATGACCAGAATAGTGTGAAACGAGCCCGAGCTGCACTTCCCAGAGGAAGCTGAAACGAGGAGATTCTCACAAATTTAGTATTATCAGTTAGCATTCTGTCAACGCATTCCTCCTGTGCTTCAACTTACCCCACCATCTCCGTCGGCTCCTCTCAAAATCCGAAACTCCAAGTTTATGTATGATTACCTTCGTTTCACGTAGCCGGACCTTGTATTCTTTCTTCCAAACCTCGAATCTATGTTTCAACCTTCGGAGTTCTTCATCTGCAGAAGTGCTCGGTCCAGACCTGACCTCCACAACAATGGCTTTTACGTCTTTGTCAAAAGCTTGTGTCCGTTGCTCAAACTCTTTCGCCAAGTGGTTTACCAAGTGAGAACTGCCATTGGGCTCCCGACCCACACTGCCACCTGGAGTGTTATTGGACAATTTGAGGGGCGTGGTTCGGTCAGGTGTCCGGCATCCAGTGGATGTATTGTCATCAGATTCATAGTAAGGAGTTGTCGAAGAATCAAGCCGTCCATGATGATCTGGAGTGGTCTCTGTTGCTAAAGTTCTCTTTGCAGCCGCTAAACTCGCCTGAAAAATATGTTACTGTTTAGCCTTGAAAATTTCATTTCATTCTAGTCATCACAAATTCATGGTGCTACCAGACTAATCGAGCAGTATTATGGAAAGAAGTCAAGAACTGGCTATTAGCAATACCAAGCCTAGACCCTAACCCTCAAACCCAAACACGAACCCGAAACCTGAACACACTTCTTCCTAGTACGACGAGGAAACTTACTTGCAAAGACGTTATCTGCTGTCGCCACATCTCTTCCATGGATCTCATTTTCGCATCATACTCCGACCATTTCTTTTCATATTGCTGTATTTGTTGCTGTAATGCCGCATTTTCCTCTTCCTTTTGACCCAAAGTTGCTTCCGCCTTGGCAATGCGTCTTTGGAGCTCCAATAGAAGAGATGGTGAAACCTTTTCATTAGCCTGTCAAAACTCGTGGTTTTAGACAAGAAAAGTGAATTTCATGCCATCTGAATAGAATCCAAGACATTTTCATTGTTGCACAATTGTTTTGTGATGAAATATCATTATCGGATGCCTACGAGCTTCAAGCCTGATTTATCGTGCTGAAGATTATATTGAGCATGGAACTGATAAAAGTGCATCACAAGTTGTATTCTTTTTTTTTTATATAGTTCCCCTAGGAAGCCGGCCTCATCATGTAGCCAAGACAAGAAATGCTTACTGTTTTTATTAGCAAAATTCGGAATCAAGTCACTAGTACCTGTTCTCGGTTTTTTCTTTCTTGTCTGTCCTCAAAGTTTTCATCAACTTCCGAGTTCTGACTGCCATCAAACTGCCTTCGTACCAGCCAGCCGCGTATTACTGCAAAAGAGAAAAGATGGTCATGATATTTATGTCCAAATGAAACACGGTTCTAACAAATGATACACTTAGCGGGTTGATGTATCCAAAGCAATAGTTGATATATTTACAAATAAATCTGTTACCACCGATATCAAATTTTGTTTTGGATACAGCATTTCCGTCAATCACCTTCTTTTCAAATCGCAGATGAGTTTCTAACCTGATTGTAGTTGAATGACTGCTTTTTGCTTCTCGTCTGGCATCTTCGATGCACTCCGCTTGTGCTTTGGCTTCTGTGAATCAGCGTATGTCCTTGACAAAGAATCGCAGTCCTTTCTTGCGTTTTCCCCACGAACTACCATAAACAAAAATTTCAGATGCATATAGCTCCAGATGCATATAGTTTAAGAGAATCATAGGGAACTCGCCGAACAGTAGTGGGCATAGATGCATAGTTCAAACAATCGAACAACTGGTTATATTTCCCCAGAAATTGGCAACGGAAAGCATTATATTATCATAAGAGAATTGCTAGGCAGTCATTTCATTATTTGGTTAAATAACTAGTAGATTTACCAAATAATTAGCGGCATTTTAACTGCGGATAGAGACAAATCAAAAAGAGGCTACTGAAAAGCAAAATTAAGATGCATGTTGCTCCTTTTGTCGAAAATGGCCCTCTCAATAAGTGCAGGAACATGACGATAAAAGACGAAAAGAGAAACAAAAATAAAAAAAATATAGGAGCATTTGGAAAATTACCAGCTTGCAGTGCAGTTGCTTTTGCCTTAAGTTCATAAAACTGTGAACGAGCCCTGTAGCCACGGAAGAAACTTTGTACACCAATAACAGCCTGCAAAACTCTTTTCCTCGTATTCTCCAGGGCGCCAATCTACAGAATCCAGCCACACAGTAACTTGTAAAAAAAACTAGTGTTCGAGAATATCCATGTAAAGGGAAAAGTTCTTCAGGCTGTAGCTTCAGAAATATTGCAAGAAATCATGAACAGGGGCATTCATGCATCATGGATAGTACATCATGCATTGAACTAGAACAGGCACATGCGTAGTAAAACTCACAATGTCTTCTGTCCTTCAGTAAGATAATCGTAAACGACATTACGTTAAGAATCTAAAACAAGGGGGAGTGGTATTGGACAAAATGGGATTTGGAAGTGAAACAGTGCTGAGTGAGAATTAGATTCAGCTAAAAAAAAGCTGCGGAATACAAAAGCAGAACATCACTTATGGCAATAATTATACAATGTTTTCTCGTGAATCATGTTTCAGAACCATATTCCTGGAATGCTGAACTTAAAAGGGATAGACAACTTGGTATCAAAGGAATACGGGCTCCTACACTAAGATGAGTCACACAAAAAGTTTAAAATACAGCATTTTTCCTTCACCACGAAAAATCAACTTGGTATCATTCTCTTTTTTAGAACAGGCATGAAAAATAAAAAAAAATCACTCTTTTTAAATCATGTTCCTCATCACAGAAATCAGAACGGGAAACGGGAAGAGGAAAGCAAGAGAAGCACGAAACAACAAAGAAACAGACCTGTCCTGTTCTAAAATACAATTTTGTGTAGCCAACTTGGTACATCTCAGGAAGAATGTTGAATTGCTGCAGAACAGCTACGGAAATGCCTAATGGATCCTGAGAAACGGTCTTGTCCGAAAGCAGAAAGCCATACCTAAAAGAAGACAAGTGGGCTTAAGACTACATTGACAATTGATTTTAAACGGATTCCGATTTCAGAGGGAAAAACAATTATGTACATACCGCTGCGAGAACTCCTGATGCGTGATTCGAGTAGGATAGCCGGATCTCGCAATTCTAACAACTTCTAGAACACCACAGCACCTGAGCTGTTGCAAGACAAGATCCTTCTCAAACTTTCCGGGGAGTTGTATACTGTTAGGTTTAATGCAACGGATGAAGTGAGGGGAAGTGCTTTCCAGCTGCTGCATCAACTTGTAAAGTTGACCCTGCAGTCATTTCAAGGACTCCATATGTGACAAATCCATTACCACCATGAACACAGAACCCTTATCACAGGATGCGCTAAAAAACCATTACTTAAACTCAATATCATTCAAAAACAATTCAGAGATTTTATTTTCACATAATTAACAGAAAACTCTTTAGCGCATTAAGCATTCTTGTAACGTATAAGTAAATAAAATCAGATTCAACATAAGATCATCACTACCTTAAACTTTGTCCCGACACTAAGCTTCTGCCAATCATTCACACCAGATTTCTTCACTGTACCATCTGATTTCCGTAGTTGGTGAAGAACATTTGATGCAAAGAGCTTAAGCAGAGGGGAACTGCAAGATGAAAGGAGGTGAATGGACTCGGAGGGCAACGGATCCCTGTTCTTTTCCAAGAAGCCTTCAGTGTCATAAACAACCTGATAAAAAACCATGTCAGAGTTGTCACAAAATCCCATCATAGAGACTCCAGAAATCATGAATTCAGAGGAAACAGTATATAAATATTGAACAAGTATAGCAAGATCTTGGGAGGCCCTCATCATTATGCTGACCAGAACACAATCGCAGCATATTACTCTATGATAGATATCAATGTGAACTTCAAAACCATCCATCAAAGTACTGTTTTGACTGTAAGTACCTCTCCAGCAAAATGACGAACACTAAATGTTCCATCTCTTCCTCCTTTGAAGCAGGAATTATGCACCAAGTGCTGTGTCAGCTTGTTAGCAAAGGTCGAGTCAGTGCCTTTAGGAAAGTTTGACTCTTCATCCAGTAAAGACAATAACCCAAGAGGTTTCTGCATCGAATGAACATAGGCACATTACACGGCATACTCCATCGGGATGTAATCCTTGCATGCAGTAAATTTCAAACAATAACCCAGATGGCTCAATGGACAATAGGATAACTGCATGATGAACTTGTCATTTCCACGAAAATCAGAACCTTCAAGCCATTTAATTACCAACTTCTATTGTTCGATACCATGGATGAAATGAACTGTTTGGTGTCGTCGTTATTTCTGGTTTTCTGTTTTCGCTTCAATGGCAATGAAATGGAAATGTTTGTTTCTTATTTTTGTTTCTAAAAGGGATAAAATGAAAACAAAAAATCAGGAAAATCAATTTTCGTTTTCTGTTTCATCTGAGTACAGTATTGAAGATCTCATCTATAAAATATATTTTATTTTATAAAGTGATTTCGATTTTCGCTACTATTTTTCTTTTTCTATTATCGATTTTGGTTTTCATTATTTTGAACAGTAATACCAAACAGTCCATTAGGGTGTTAAATTGGATAAAATTCCAAGATTTCTAAGGGCCTATTTGATATCGTTATTATTTCTGATTTTTTATTCTCGTTTCACTGACAGATGAATCAGAACTATTTGATGCCTAATTCAATTATTTGGTGTTGATTTCTGTTTCTTAAATGGATGAAACAAAAATAGAAAATAAAAAACCAGAAAAAAGGACACTCAGTTTCTGTTTCCTGTTTTTTCTGAGCATTCAAGATTCTCTTTGCAAAAAAAAAAAAAGAGAGAGAGAGAGAGAGAATTGTTACATGAAGTATAAGAATTAATCAATTATTGCGCATGATCGTTCATAATTTTTGTCTTAAAATATGTAAAGAGAGAATCACAACTAGGACATTTGATTGACGAGCTTTTGAACAGAGGACTACGACATTTTGCATTTTAAGCACCCAAGTGAGCGAAGCTATGTAATTTTTTATAACATGGAACTTTGAAGGGTTTTTATTGTAACTCTGCTCCAGTGCTTCGAACTCATTTGCGCTTGGCGGATGCCACATCAAAGACAGGGTTTTTTACAATCACTATGTGAGATATTTTATCCGCTTAAGTAAGTGCATCCTTCATCTTTGCTCTATAATTTCATCTAAAATGGGGTTTCTCATAAATATCTTATTCTTATTATTCACCCACTAAAATTTATAGCTAGCCGTTAAAGTTTCATGGCCTCTACTGCTGATTTAAGGTCTATATCCGCCTGGAAATGACCAATTAGCACAACTTGGTAGTATATTATTGTAGGCGGCCAAAGAGAAAAGTGTCGCTAAACATGATAGATACAATACAAACATAAAATGCATGATGTAGTAGCAGACCAGCCCACACCAAGGGTATGATCAGTTCAAAAAAATAGTACCTTCTCAAAGAGATCCAGACACTCTTGATTGTCTTCAAAATTGACCTTTGTCCAATCGATTCCATCCGCTTCATAATCCTAAGACAAAAGGTTTAAAACATGACTTTAGCATGCTCCATGGATCCAAGATTCAAAGTTGAAATATAACATCGAGAAAAAAGACTTGAGAAAGATGCATTACATATAAGAATGAAACTAAAGAGCCAAACAGTTAGAACACCTGAGATACATACCTCCTGCTCAAGTTTCAGCAGATGGCGATTGAAATGTTGCTGCAGCCTCTCATTTGCATAGTTTATGCAGAACTGCTCAAAGCTATTTTTCTGACAATGATGCAAAAAGTAGAGAAAACTGAATCCCCACAACATGAAGCAATTCAGGTTTACAAATGACTCAAAGCAGCAAGATCAGAATGCAAAACCTGAAATGACTCAAATCCATATATGTCAAGTATGCTAATGGATCTTCTGGTCCGCCTTTTACTTGCTCCAAGTGATTTGTTTATTTGCTCCACGAGCCAATCAAATAAGCTAGCATATATGAATTTTGCCAATGCATCTCTGGCATCGGTTGCCTGAAAAAAAAAAAAAAAAAACCCAGACAAGTGTCACAAGTCAAAAATCAATGACTCATCGTTACCATCATCTAGATGGTTGATGTTACATCGGTGTATCACGAGTATCATAATGGATGAGCATTCAACAGACCTGCTGCAATGTTAAACTTTTGGCAATATTATCCTTGCCGGCTTGAAGTTTACGCATACATAGGACTAACTTCAGGTCTTGTACACTGCAGCCCATCAACCTGGATACGGTACGTACCGCTGCCAAACAATATCATCTATTATAAAGATGAACCATAAGAACCTTTGTCTGAAACTAGATTTCCCATTTTGCTTCTAGGCACATCCAAACCGATTGTACAGACATGCAGACAAATACAAGTGAAATAAAAAATAAAAAGAAATCAGTGTATGGAAGAATTACCTTCATCTACCACCAGTTCAACATGGTTTTCGTTGTTGACCACTTGAAATGATACATTTCCCAGCCACAATACCACGGAAAGCAATGAGAACAAGCTCTCCTGATCTTCTTTGCGAATCTGAACAGTATCCAAGGCATCCTACACAGAAAAGAGAATTTGAGAATGAATATGTACACTTTAAAGTACATTTAAAGCCACGGTGGAGGAAACCATCTAGCTGCTCGTATTACCTTGAGGTTATTAAACTTTCTTGCATCATCTACCCCATCGATTGCTAGACAGTTACTCTGATTCAGGTAATTGTACTGGCTAGCTGCTTTAATGTTCAGTGTGCCTGCAACGAAAAGATAGAGTCAGCGAAGTACACAATATAACCATAAAACTGTTACAAGGAACAATCTGGAAAGGTTAGCTGCATGAAATAAAAATGGAACAAAATCCAATTATTGGAAATACAGCAAACAAGATAACGGATATGCGATTGCAAGACCTCTAAGAGAAGATGGAGCCCCTGAACATAGTTGATAAAGTACATGGTACGATCTTTCCCCATTGGCCACTTGAACCACTCTCGACTGCAGAGTTATTCACACTTCGTTATAAATCTCATTGATCTCAAGCAACGAAAGCTTTAAGCAAGATGCAAGGTGACGGTATCTAACCTTCTCAAGGAGGACTTCCCATGATCAACGTTTAACACAACCACATGTTTAAAACTTAAGTCAGTGAGACAGTAAGATATGACAAGACGATCAGAATTGAAGCTTGTTTTAGTGGAAACATACAAGTTTGTATACTGGCACCACATATTTTCCCAGCAGTGCTAAAATGAATTTCAATCAACTTTCCCTGCAACATGACAGTGCCAGGTATGAAGAGTAAAAAACATATTGAAAAAAAAAAAAAAAGAGCCACGTATGAAGAGTAAAAAACATAATCAGTGCCCTATATATAGAAGAAAAAAGAGAACTCACAAATCTGCTGGAGTTGTCATTTCTGGACGTCTTGGCATTTCCAAACGCCTCCAGTATACAACTTGTTTGAAGTACTTCTGATTCAACCCCACCTGTGCCACCAGCAAGATGTGCCAGATACTGCATTGCAAGTTTTGCTGTCTCGGTCTTGCCAGCCCCACTTTCACCACTGTGGATGTGAAACACATTAATTAAACAGAATAAGCATTGTATTACTGGAAACTAGAAACTGGCATAGATCTGAGACTGATAAAGAAGAAAAAAAGGATTATCACAGATACAACCAAAGGCAGATTGAGCTGAGCTTACCTTATGATAATGGATGGATTAACACCATCTGCAACAAACATATATAATAATTAATCACTACTAATGTGAAAATCAGTGCTATCATGACATAATGCAAGCCATCAGACCTCTAACCATCTCATTGTATGCGGCATCAGCAGTAGCATAAACATGAGGACTGTCCACAAGGTTCTGTCTATATGCAGTAAAATAATGGTTCCCATATATTTGCATATCCTTGAAGGGATTGATTGCAATCAAAACAGGTCCTGCTTTACTCTATATGAAGCTCAAGGAAAAGAAAAGGAATTAATAAGAGAAAATGACAAAGAAAATAGCAGAGAAAATGTATGCCACACGTACATAAATCATATTATGGGAATATCTATACTGCAGATTGTGAAGAACCGAAGGCTCATTCAAATAGCTAAGCTGGATGAGATCATCTACACCCTCCAAAATCTCTGGGTTTGCTGGTAAGAGCTCCGTGGTTAACACTTTGACGACCTATTAAGACGACAAATTAGTAGCGATGCAAATTAGAAGGCCCAAATAGTATCAAGAAATCCCCGAATTGATGACCTACTCAACATACATTGCTGGTTGACAGCAGCACATGTGATTCTTCGCCGGATGTTGATTCTATTGTTCCCAATTCCCACTGGCCATTCCGAAGAGGACACCACACACGAAGTTTCTGCAAAATGCCAAAACAGATACCTCATCCAGCGTGAAAAAATATGCACAAACAAAGTTTCATAACATGAAACAGCATCAGATAAGAAAAATACCCAACCATTTAACACAAAATGTAGGCTTGTCACTATCTAGAACTCAAAACTAAATAATGCTTACCAGAATATAAGACAACCTTCAACTAAATGTCAGCATGATGAGTTCAAAAAGTTGGTTTCGTTGGAACAAAAATTCAGAAAATGGAGAAAGAATCATATCAAAGCACATATAAACGAAGTATTGAAGACACATTTACTATCACATCCTACAATCCTCATGCATCCAAGAACACAATAACAGGATAACTTGATACCTCGGACAATTGTCTTCATTAGAACAACAGGGTAAAAAAAAATCATACTTGATTCAATTCTCAAACTCAGTTTATCAGCCTCAATCAACCAACTTTAGCACATTTCTCTCAACTCTCATAATTATCAAGTGGAAAAATTATCTCTTGTTTCCTTCAATTTGTATGGGGCCTATGGGCTACTCCTTACATATTGTACAGTTATGAAGTATCAGGCTGCGCTAGTTCAATATTGCATTCATAATTATTCGTTGACCCTCGTCCCAAAACATCAAGTAAACCACCACGCAAAAGAACACTTGTCACAAGTCAAAAAAACCACTCATGATCAAATGCAAAAACAGCAGACAATCACCAATGTACTTATACTCAAACCAAAAATACACCACCAACCAATCATCCTCACTACCTTCTTAATGAAATACCCAATATTATCTTCCCACTCCACCGGCACCGTCCCCTTCGAAGTCGACTTTCTGCTATCATAAGCCTTCTCCGCCACCTCTCCCGCGGTGTCCACAACACATACATATGGAGACTCACCCAATTGATCACATCTGACCCTATTGTTTCCAAAACTACTACAACTGCTACTCCTACCTCTAAACCCTAACACACCCTCTCCTCCACTCTCATCACACTTCTTCTTCCCCTCCTCATCTCCACCCTCTTTCCCCACACCAAAGCTCACAGGCAAAGCCCTCCTAGACCGTGGCAACCGCGCCTTAGAAACCGGTCTAGACGGTAATGCTGGCGGCATATCCTTCGGTTTCTCATCCCTTTGTCTAAGATTATCCAACATCTCCTCCAAGGAACTCTTCCCCATTGTAGGTGAGACTGAGAGCATCTTCCAAATTCAAAACAACCCACAACCCAAAACCCCAAAACTGACCCAAATGATAATAGGAAACAATGGTGGGGGATTTAAGACTCAATTTTTCAACTAAAATGAACTAACCCAGATGAAAATTTGAGGTTTTGAGGGGAATTTGGAGTGAACCAGATGAAAATATATGGGGTTTTGAGAGAAATTTGGCCTGACCCAGATGAAATTATAGGGTTTTGAGGGGAATTATGGATCTTGGCAAGGGTAAAATTGAAAATTGTGGAGTGGGTTTAGGGTTTCTTATGTTCAAAGATGAGATTTTTGGGGGTTTGATGGTGCAAAATTAGAAAATGGAAGATGACAGTTATGGATGGGTTTTGCTGTGATCTGATGAGCAGAGGACTTGTTTGAAAATGGCAACCTAATCATCTGTGTTTTGGTGACTTGGTTCGTGAATCTGATTGATGATGATGGGCACGTTTTTGGAAACAGAAAGCGTTTTGAGAAAACAAAGTTTCTTCGTTGTTTTGAGACGTGATTTTGATTTGTGGGTTTTATTTTCTTTTTCCTTTTTTTATTTTGGAAAAGGTTAAATTCAAACGTTCGGATTTGGCAGGTGGGGGCAGGGAGGATGATTTCGGGCTTTTGGTTTGATTTGGATTCCCAAATTGTCCACAGGCATTGGAACATCCCATCAAAAACTCCATGAGAAAGAAAAGGGTTAGTTCTGTAAAATATAAAATATGAAAAGGACATTGGTTTGAAAAGTGATGTAGGTAGTATATTTTCAAATGTTTGAGTCTCTAATCTAACAATTAAAAGGATTATGATTCATTATTGAGCCAATTTCATTTGATCCATCAAATGTCTCTCTGCTACACATAATTTTTTTTTATTCAACACATGTTATTCACGTATCTGTATTTGTAACGAAAAGAGTTTCACTCTTATCAAGACGAGCTTTGATTCGTGTCGAATGACAATTACTCCCATCGTTTCAAAATATAAGTAAAAATTTGATCCGACATACGAATTTATATGTGTGTTGAATTTGTATGAAATTTTATGAAAGAAAATTATTTTTTGATGATAGTGAGATTTATTGTAACAGTTTGAGGAGAAAATAGTGAATGTACTGTAACAGATAGTAATTATATTTATATTTTTTATGTGAAAAAATTATTAAATATGGTATGTTATATATATTTTTGGACGATTCAGATAGAAAAATATTACATATATTATGAAACAGAGAGAGTCAGTATATTTTTTTTGCTAATGTATCGTGAAATGTCAATGTTAATTTAATTTATGTATTTTAATCGAATATGTGTTGCGAAATGATAAAATATTGTTTTAATCGAAAAACGAAGTTTGTCAAAATGTATATTGAATAATTAAATATGTTGAAACTTGAATAAGACAAAGAAAATAACTAGTATAACTTATCTTTTTCGATGATTCGGTTGATGAATATTAGTACAATTAATTCATTAGTATTTCATAATAAATTCATGAAGGAGACTTGGACGCTTTATTATATTGTCAAGGCCAATACACATACAAGCCTTTTTTTTGGAACATCATCAAAGGCACCAATCATCACAAAGTACAAACTTTGTGTGATTCCTTAACTCTTCAAGAGAAGCACAATCTCACGAGACTCCAAAGGAGAAAACAAGATTTGTTCAATACATGTAGTATCTCACATGCTCATGTGACACTGTCCAATATATGAAAAACAAGCATTGTATAGTCATCTGGTACTTCAGTATTTACTATGTTAGATATGATAGCCGATGCTATGGACATACCAACTCTAATGGACTGAATCCTTAGCGTGCTTAAGCTCAATCATATTAAAATCTAACTTAATCCATTGCAATATGTCATTATAGGGTGGGAGGACATTCACATCAGATACACTAAATTTTTCTCTTTGTTTTTACTATTTAGTATATTTCATTATATCTCATTTATACCACATTACATTTATAAAAAATACAATACTATATATTTTTACAATTACTAATCATTATTTTTTATTTTACAATTTATGTACATATTCAAACATATTTTTTCAACATCACATCATTTTTTTCTCAACTACATATTCTACTTTTTCGTTATTAACTTTACTCTATTTGAAGGTATTTAATGTGAATGTCATAGTATGATATAGTAGTATAATATGAAAGCTTCTCCTTTTGTACTTCTCGTTTGGCTTGCATTACAGGGAAAGTACCCAAGATCTCAGTGCAATCACATGAAATTCGACATGAAATATGTAAATTGCCACATGGTTCCAAAGTTCCAAAAACTATGATTTCTAGTCTTTGTAGTATGAGCGTTGTGCTTGCTCATTCTCAGACAAAAAGAATGCGTGCAGAGATTCCCATGACATGCTTTTGGCAGAATGTGTCTCTTTGAAAATTCCCATGAGTTCAAAATACAAAGGAAGATGAAAAGGAAACGGGTGCTTTAACTTTTAGTACATGATGCTTGTGAGTTTCTTGAACAAACGATAACCAATGATTCCAACGTACTTGTCTTGAACACTAGCAAAAGGAAATGACGATTTGCCGCATAGTACATGGCATCAGGGATCGCAACAAACTCTTAGAACAAGTACAAGCTCATCGAATCTTAGGAAGAACAAGAAATCACTATCACCTAGAATGCATAATACGACTTTTGCCACTCGGCCATGACGACCAGGAAACGCTTCATCCAGAATCCGCTTCGGTCTTGGAGTCGTCAGCCTTTGGGACTGGAGTTATGGATGGAGATGGAGAGCCTTCTGTTCCCATTTCGGCTCTCAGTTCATTGATGCTCTGCTCTAGTTCGTCAATCCGGGTGCCCATCTCATCGAGTGAATCACAGTCAAGGAAACAAGGTGCTTCTGACATAGTCTCACAATTAAAGAATAGAGCAACTCATCAAAGCATTTCACGGCAATATGTGGCAGAGAAAGAGCTCTGACTAGTCTAGGATAAATGTAGGACCAGCACTTATTTTCGAATGGATAAAACGCAAATAAATAAATTGTCGAAAGGATATTCTTTGTGATGATCGATTCAGACATAGTTTGGAACCTTGATTGCTGCAAGACAAGTTCCAACAAAGGTCCATGTAAACAACCAAACTAGAGAAGTAAAGTGAAGAACACGCATAGAATCAGAGATGAAATTACCATCTGCTGAAGAAGATTTTGGACCTGAAAAGAAAGAGGAAGAGATGAATTAGTAAAAGATTGAAAAATTCGCACGTGATAGAGGACCCTATGGAGTAGATAAATGCAAATGCACTTTGTGCTTTTTCCTGGTTCCGCCGCATGTTATGTAATTACGTATGCACCTATCCCAGCTCTTCTCTAGGCAACATCCCAAGTGAATTTTCCCAGATATGCATTCAGACAAAAGAGCCATATCAAGACGTACAGCACAGATCACACATGTGTTCGGAGGAGTATTAATCAAGTGGGCTTATGCCCCAGGCGCCAGCAGCTCCGCACCTACTAGTTCAGAAGCAATTTGTACTTAGCCAGTAGTCCAGCACCAAATGCTCCGGCTTAGATTGGGACTTAAACGAGGGAAATTTCAAACAGCCTTACCCACTAGGTGCAGAAGCATGAGAGGCAGAAGAGTATACCAGGGATTCAGCAAAATAAAATGGAGGTAGCCCTGGGTCCAAACAACTCCCCTTTTCTGAGGACTAGAATCCAAATGGACTGCAGTCCACTCATAACTCATAAGAGCTCCATCCTTGAGAACTTTATTTCAAATTGAATGACCAAACTTTATGCTAAGCTTTTGATACTGGTGTTAACACTTTGACAAAAGCTCTTGTCTCACAAGCCCAGTTAATTGTCGGAACTGAGCACAAACAAGCAGTTTTTTTCAGGCCAATACACATCTGTAACAGGATGAGATCAATCTCATACAGTCAAATAACCGAAACATACCACCTGACCTACCAGAATGCAGAGACACTCAGGTGATGAAAGAACTACATACCCATCCAAGGCAAGTACTAATACATACAGTTAACTATAAGTTCTCTAATTTAGAAAGGCACTCGCTCCTTGTGTCCTATACGGTGCTTACACGGTAAATTAAATTCCTCCTCAAAGAGAACACGGAAAATTAAATACCTTCTCAAAACGAATATAGAGAACTGATAAAGGTAGGATGACTCACAAATACTGTCATGTCAGTCATGCTCTGCTTTGAATCATCACCATCATGGCCATCCTGCCACCATAACAGGAAAGATATAAAAACGATACATACTCAGAGTAGCACACTATGATCAATCAAAGAGTGAGTATGGAATTTGGAAACACATGCCGCATGTTACTACCAATACTGAAAGAGATTTCAACCAAGGAGTTCCGTAGCTAACAGCTGCGCAAGTTCATAACATGAAGCAAACACCTGATCAATTAATTGAAGTGCATTGGACTCAAGTAGCCTAAGACTTGTACACTACCAAAAATGAAGATGCTATTACATGATTAGACTTGAATATAAATAATAAGATAGAATAGTACAGGCTCAATGCAACAGCTTGTCGAAATAATTACAACGGAATTACAATAAAAAAAAACTTATCAGCACCTCTACTAATGAAATTCGAAATTAGAAAGTGCTCATGTGCCGGTTTGAGTTTTCTAACAAAAGATCCGGTCGAAATGCCATAAGATACACCTAGGCGATTGAAAATCTCTTCGTCTCTTAAATGTTTCTTTCAACAAATTGGAGGCAACACGCTCAAACACAAAAAAAGGGAAAACAATTTCTTTCGGAAATCTGACCAGCATGGCCCGAATGTGATCAAATCTGGGATGAAACTAACGCTAATAGAATCCCATCACAAGTCCAAGAACCCCTAAAATCGAATTCAAACTCAATTTCAAATCAGGTACCCGAAATGCAGCCAAACAAGTGCGAAAATTGAAGAAACGAATAGTGTCGAATCAGGCAATGAAATGCGATGAATCGATGAAAGAAATGAGGGAGAGGTGAAAGGGGATGGGGAAAGTAAACCCTAGAGTTACCATTTGAGAATCGGCGTCGATGTCTCGGATGCGGGTGTTCTTCGAGAGCTTGAGAGAACGGAGATGTTCAAATGAGGGTCAGAGACTTTGATCGGAAAGAATTTTTCGTCCCAAAATTATTATAATAATTTGATCTTAAAAAAATATTATATAAAATTTAATATATATTAAATTATGATTAAATATAATTATTATAAATTTATTATAAAATATTAAT
>LIEC01006638.1:0-12206 GCA_001925005.1 Drosera capensis
TAATCGTCCTTTTCCCTCTACCCTCCTCCGCATGTCCTCACCTGCCCCCTCACCCTTTCACCCTCCCCACTCGAACCAGCCCACACACTCTCTCCCACTTCCACTTTCGTCACACACAAAAACCACTCCACCAAACCAAATCCACCACTTCAAAAACACAATCAAAACGACAATTTCTCCCCTTCACATTTCAACAATGCCTCTCATTCTCTTCCTCCTCTTGCTAGCACCGTACAATGCCATGGCCGGTTTAATAACAGACCCGGTCACGGTCCCCTCGCTCCCGGTCCAACCGGACCCCACCGCCTGTCACCTGGACCTCTCCTCGGAACTCTTCGGCGGGGTCAGCGAGGCCTGCGGCCGAACCCTGGACCGCAGCCGCTGCTGCCCCGTCCTCGCCGCCTGGCTCTTCGCCGCCCACGCCCGCTCCGCCCTCCAACTCACAAACACCAACACTTCATCATCTTGGGTTTCATCGTCGGATTTGATGCCGATGATGCCGGACGATTCTCAGAAGTGCGTGAACTCGCTGCAGAGCTCGCTGTTGAGGAGGAGGATCAGGATTCCGCAGCCGAACGCGACGTGCGATGCGGTGCTGTGTTTTTGCGGGATTAGACTGCATCAGATTGCTTCGTTGAGGTGTCCGGCCGCGTTTATTGTGACGAAGGGTAAGGATGGGAAGAGGAGTAATGTGGTGGCGACGGCGGCGGTGAAGGGGTTGGAGAGGAGTTGTGGGAATGCGTCGTACAGTGGGTGTACCAAGTGTCTTGGTGCTCTTCAAAAGGTTAGTTGCTTTGTTCATCATCAGTTTCTTTTCTTGTTTTCTTGGTTTTTTTTTTTTGGTTTTTTTTATAGTTTTTATGGGTCTGTGTTTTGGGAAAGTATTGTGAATTGACTTGAGAAAAATGTGAATGATTTCACTTTTGTGACTCAAAAGCCTCAAATTATTCGATTCTTTTACCTGGGTAAAGTGTTGTTTATCTTCGAAGACCTTTCTCCTTTCTTATTTGCTTTTTTTACCATATGCTTTTTGGGAGTTCTTTCTTCTTCTTCTTTTTTTTTTTTTTTGAGTTTTTCAAATGTGTTACATTTAACACTTTTTTTCATGACATGTATACATAGCACAGGATCTAAACTAGACTAGAATAATTGGGAAAGGACGCTGTGGGAATGTGAAGAGGTTGGATAAAACCAGTGAAAGAGAGTGAAATTAATGGTGAATGATTGGGAGAAAAGAACAGTCTTTTTATCCGTTCTAGCGGGGAAAAAATGATTGAGAACATTAATATGGAACTGAAGCCGAGCCTGGATCTGGTGAGGGCTCAGGCAAATCTCTCTGTTTCCAGTGTTTATTCTCCACTTCTCCTTGATGAAGCTCATTTATGACCACCTCGGAATCTTCCCCGTTTATCGGGCGGCTGACACATGAGCGGGGGAGTATTTGGTGCATCCAGGTGTATATATATCCTCAGTGTATTTTTTCGAGTTATATTAAATTTTGATGATCAAATCAGGAAAAAAGAAAATAAGGTATACACTTTGGGAGCGTATTAGGAATCCCGCTTAACCTAACCTAAGTTCACGCATCGAGCTCCAAATCGAACCAAATGTCAATAATATGTAGAAGAAAACAATCTACATCTAAGGTATTTTCGTCATGTAACATTTTCATAAGATTACACAACATTGAATTTAGCATGGTTTCTATTTGGGATTCAATACCCAGTTATCATGTAACATGTGGAAGAAGCACGGTGGTTTTCCGGTTTTTCCAAACTTTGCAAGTTCCTTTTTTGGGTTGAGAATCGTTTTGGTTGAATTTGTGCGTGTCTCGATAGAGGAAAAGAAGATACGCAGGCAGGGAAAGAGACTGAAAAGAAGCATCGCTGATACACACAGCGTATTGTGTGTTCATTGCTCAACTTTCACGGTCCTCCGTGACCTTTCACCTTCACACATTAATCTGAGTAGTAAAAAATTAAAGAAGTTAAAAAGATGAAAAGCTAATGGGACCAATTGATAATGACTTTGTCCCCCCATCGACCGTATCCCTAGCTTCATCCTAACATTCGTACCATATTTTCCTCGTTTAGGTACAATCATGTTACAGGGAGAGAAGTTGTAAAATTTTAATAATGCAGAGTTGGCTTTCATGTAAGTAATCACATAATGTTCTTCAAGAAGGAACCCATTAATCATATTGTCAATTTTTCGATTCATTAACTTAGACAACTCATCAATGTACATAGGGGTGAGACTGATGAAGCATTTTGTTCTATGAAGATCAGTTCAAATTTTTGATAATTATTTAATATATTCAATTAAATCAAAACTATTCTGATAATAACATTCAAATTTGATTTGATCCTAATCATTGATTTTCCGGATGACAGATTAAAGGCGAGGATAACACAACCGGCGGTTCAGGAGACAGCAGGGGAAGCAAGATGCTGAACAGAGACTGCCAACTAATGGGCCTGACCTGGCTACTGGCCCGCAACAAATCCGCCTACATCCCCACCGTCTCCGCCGTGCTCCGAGCCATCATGTACAGCTCCCACTCCTCCCACGGCGGCGCCACCACCACCACGTGCAGCCCCGATCAAGAAAGCATGCCCCTCGCCGTCGACTCGCTCCAGTTCACAAGGGCAGATTCCGACTCATCGTCCTCTTTCTCCATCCAACGGCCAGGTTTGAGTTTCGGGTTCAAATTTCCCGTTTTGCCCCTGGTTATGGTGATGATACTGGAATGGGTGATGGGCTGAATGGTAAATGCGGGTGGGGAAAAAGTGAGCAGGTTCGATTTTTGTACTGATGTATTCGAGGGTGGACCTTTGTGTGTAGGGTGGGGAAAAGGAGTCACGTGATGCTGGTGTGGATTGAAATGAAATGTTGCTGTTTTAGGGTGGGGTTGTGTGACACTTTGGCATCCACGATGTGTGTATATTTTTGCTGGCTAGCTTGGTTTGTTTTGGTAAGGTTGTGCGAACCTTTTGAGGAAAATCAGCTCAGGTTTCTCCGGTGATGATTTGTTTTTGTAACAGCAAACAAGTCTTTATTGATATGTTGAGTTAAGTATATGCATTGTAGAGACCCGATTGATTTAGTCCCTGAATCCTGAATGAATATGAGTATCGAGCTGTTATTATGATGGATTGTTTTTTTTTATTGATTCATAGTACCTTACATTTCAAATTTACGAGACGTACAAACAATGGAACACGAAGATGACGGTGAGAGGGGTGAACAGCTTGAAAATAGTTGTTTTACGTCTTGTCCTGTCCTTGGAGGATACCATCAAAACAAAAATAACATAGTGAACAAGAAAATAGTTGAGCAAAATAACAAGAAAAATAAAAAATGAAATGTTTTTTTCTTTTTTTCTTTTTTTCTTTTTTGGGGGTATAAAACCAAGCGAGCATATGGGTCGCAAGGCACCGGGTACTAGAAGTAAACGAAACGAAACAAAGTCACTTGCTCCAATAATCGAGTTTCAATACGGAAGTGCTTTAAACTTGGGATTTGAATCGCACAATGGCATCTTTTAGACAAAAAGTTGAGTCGATCAAGAGCGCGGAATCATGGATTGAAGGTTTGTCCGTGACCCACCCTCGTGCAACTCTCCCTTATTACTATTCTATTTTAATTTAATTATAATATTTTTATTAATTTTAATTTTAATATAATATTTATAATTTTTTTATTTGGTAATAAATTTATATTTAATATAATAAAACTAACTCTTCATCTTTTTTCACCTTTCTAATTCTCTTTCATAAATCGTACATACATCCTGTTTTTTTTAAGAAAATATTTTTTTTTAACAAATTCAACACACGTATAAAATTATATGTCGGATTAAATCATTGAAATTAAATTAAAATGATAACTATGTTTGTGGTTTTGCAACTGACCGTCGTCATTTGATAATAGCTATATGCCTTACGGGGGCATACAGAGCAGTATTTTGAATGTGAATGTAAAGTTCAACGTACGTCATTGGACGATGAATTATTTATTTTCTTAAATTTATGTTGAAGTGTATATGGTTGTTAACCACATGTATGTCGTAAGACGATTAAAGGCTTTTTATATAACAAGATGAAGTTTCATATAAATGTTTTTTGAATAGTGAAAACTGAAACACACAAATAAAGGGAGTAATTATCAATATACGTTTGAAACCCGGGATAACCAAGAATCAGGTCTCCCAGAAGATGCTCAGATTGAGGCTCGTATGTCCAATGTTACAACCTTGTCCGATTGGTATAACAGCAACGGAGTGTTAAAAATGAGCAAGGTACGATCTTACAAGATAAGCATGCCCATTTCACAATGCGTTATCTCGTGGATCTAAGTTAAGTCATGAATCAACTCCGATATGCAAGCGATCATACGACAATGGAACAATAAATCCCTTATTCCCATATACATCTGGGAAAAGTAATCTGAAAGCCCTAGGAAACGGATAGAAGATGGAAGTAAACCGAACAACATACTTGTGTAACAGTCAATTTGATGGATTCATAAGAATCCCAAATCTAGAAATGACTAGCCATATAAAGAATACAACGTATGTTTACGAAAACACTGGTGCATATCACTGTCGACCATTACCAGCCTTTGCCGATGAGCCACAGCCAATCGGATGTCACCCCAAGAAAGATTCCGGCGACTAAACACATTATGAGTATGTTTCCCAGTGCATTCTGCTCCGGTCCCTATGTAAACAATAACGAAGTACAAGCACAACATCTGTCAGTAAAAATAAAAAGTTGACATGAGCTAACAAGTTTATTGACATAAGCTAACTAGTTTAGTCCGAGCTCCGATTCTGGGTTGGTGCAGGCAAAAAATAAGCAGCCAGATCAATGTTCAATATGGTATATAGCTAGTTGGATCTATTTATTAGTCATTCTAATTTGGAACATTAAGGAAATTGATTCACAAACCTTATAGCCTTCTGGTGCGGTGGTCAGGACGCAGACGGTGAGATAACCGTTACTTAAACCCAGCACCGAGGTGAGCAATATCATATATCCCTGGTCACCATATTTAGCGGTGAAGTAGAAGCATGGGATGAACAAGAAGCGAGCGAGAATAGCAGCCATCAGCCCTTTCCTTGACTTCAGCATTACCAGCAACGGCACGTATCTCCCGATAAGATCCCACACGTTGTACATTGCTATCAGAACCAGGGCATACCTGAACAAAATCTGTACAGATCAGTAACCAAAACCGCGCCATTATATCATAGTAAATAGATAGATGAAATACATGCTACACGCCTTGAATTTATCTCATGGCAACTGATAAGTTTGTGGAAGAACCTACCATGAACCCAACTTGTGTGATCCAGTGTCTTCAGACAAGAAGCCGGGGAAGATTGACAATGTCAATAAGTATATCAAGAAAAGGTCGAGTGCATAATCTATGTTTTGGAGGAACAGCTCTTTGGTGCTCAAGCGACTCACGTCTTTGAGATCATCATCAACCTTGAAAAGAAAAGAATCATTACCGTGAGTGAAATCATGGACTTGACTACAGACATGTCATTTGTGGGATGTAGGAATAACAGTTACGCACTTGGTTTACTTGTTGATGGATGCCGACGGCAGCAAGATCAGCTGTGACAGTTTTCGACCCCTCTTTTGCTGCCTTGGAGCGGTAGTACTTGACAATTGGCAGCTTTGGGAATACAAATGCGTAGAGAAGAACGCACATCAGCGAAAAACATGCAGATATGGCAAAGAACAACACTGCAAGGAGGTAAAGCGGATGAGTTTGACACTAATAAAAATAAAAATGCAGTACCTTAAGACAATGGCTATCATGTAACCAAACTCAGCATGAAATGGGACGAACATAATTCAGTTCATTGAATGGTTTCAAAGCTGAAAATCACTCACGTGCTCCTTTACGAAGACCATCACTTGAACTCTCAAATGCTGCTTTTGTGATTAGCCTCAAACCGGAGGTTAGAGCCCCAGATGCTGCCAAGCCAGCTAGAAATGACTGTCAAGAACAAGCCACAAAAAAGGATTATCAGTCGCGGAGATAAAGATGAATACGAAGCATCAGCTATCAAAATGGAATAAAGACCTACTTGAAGAAGTACGGGTGGCATGAAGGATAAATCTCCTATCATTCCACCCTGAGCAAGCGCATCAGCAAGCCCAAAAGCAGCACTGATCACACAGATTCCAATGAATGTCCCGATTCCGCCTTTCCCATGAGTAGCTAGATTTATCTGCAACATCAACACGAAAAGATATATGATGTGGGTTGTATTAGGATCCTAAAATTACATAAGAATGACCTTTAACACATAGATTGATTGCGGTCCAAGTGTACATACCACAAGCACCATAAAGGCACTAATGACGAAAAGTGAGTATCCAACCAAGTTTCGAAGCCTAGTGTTGATTTTAGCTTCATGATAGGTTAATATTGCGAGTGGGATAAAATCAAAGGGCTGATAAACCAGAGTCAGGACTCTAGATGAATGATAATCCTGCAATGAAGAGCAGATATCCAATCAAAACAGCATCAAACAATGAGCAATATCGAAGATGACAACAAAGATGGTTGTTCATAGTAGCATGATACAAAGCTGCAGGACGAGTTGAAAGAACATGGTGTTTCTGCACCTAACGTCTATGCTTATAGGCTTCATCATTGAGAAACGTAAAATAACAGCAATGGACGTTCTTCAAATTCTACATACAAGTTACTTATTAAACCATCAAGAAACATGTAAATGAGACCCTCCCCAAATGGTGAACCCAAGCTACGACCCTCCCATTACATCTTATGCCATAAAAGCGTACAATTACTACACTACACATAGAGGAAAATGAAGGAAACAAATGCCGTCCTATTCACCAGCAAGGGACACTGTAAATATAACACTTCCTGGGAGTGGTTTAGCACAGACTCAAATACTTACCATTAACTTGTTGCATAGTTCATGAACCCCTTCTATAGCCGAGAGGCCATTAATGACAAGAAACAGACTCCACAACAAAGGATTGAGCCATTGAACCAAACATCAGCAATGTTCGCTCACACAAGAAAACATGCTTAATAGACTAGACTTAGACGGATAATACATAGAAAATTACCGGGAAAAGTTTTGAATAATAATCTTCAATAGTTAGCATGCTATTCCAGCATAAAAGACATCCATTTCCAAGAAGCCAACAAACAAATATGGCTGTGAATTTTCCCTGTCAAATACATGAAAAATAGCACCAAGTATGAGAAGTGTGTGGAATATCGTGTAATCTGAAGTTGATGTTCAGCAGATATGCATGTGATTGGAAATTCGACCAGAACTTCTCGTTCTGAATCTATCACCTTGAGCCTAGATGGAGGTACTTCTCCGTTGGCCACACTCATTCTGAATTCTGATAAACTTCTCAACAAATACACAAATGGTCGAGTAATGTGCAGCAATTATCTTGATTGTTGCTGGATGGTTGAATAGAGCTTATGCGTACTCCTTCCACCTGTTGCTGTTCTTACTCAAACTCAAGTTGAAATCCGAAATTTAAAGGCAGCATATGGTGTATTTTTACAGGTTCCTGAAAGATTGAGATAAGAACATGAGCCATATCAGAAAAAGGCCCGAGAAGCACAACAGCTTGGAAAATGGACAAGACTTGTTGAGAAAATTTGTAAACGTGTTCCCTCACTTTTGTTGAGAACCCCAGCCATATCACAAAAGAGGCCCAAGAAGCATGTTTTTACATTATTCTCTTTTGTTCTCCGCGGTTGATGTATGATCGACTAAGCTCTCGGTACCCATATCCTAACCTTTTCACAAAAAAATGTTCGATTCCCTACAATAACCGACAGACCATTGTCTCCCAACCAATCCGAGCATTTGAAATACCATAATAGCAAACCAGAAATCCAATATCAATACCATGATCATAAGTAATCAATAAGTCTCCTGACTCCACCTACCTTCTCCCCTTTCCACTCTTCTGTTCCCGTCTATCCATGAATCATCCTCTCCCACTAATTACATAATCTGAATACTAAGAGCAAAAACCGCATACGGAATAAACACTGACTACATTAAGGTCACCTATTCAATTCTCGACATAAACAAACCTATTCAATTCTCGATATAAACAACCTCACGCTTCACAAGATATGTTTGTGTGTGATTTTTCTCTCCTATTCCCTCAAAAGGGAGCTTTTGACACTGAGTCAGTATTAAGTATGCAATCAACCATTAGGCAAATAGATGCCTCCTCAATTGCTCAGCATCAAACAACTACTGTACTCAAGATCTTCTCCTAAGAGCAGATTCTTCCCAGATGGATTAAAACCAGAAAATAACACAGAGAAACAGGTTAGGGCAGCAGATCACAATTCGCAAAAAAAAAAATCACCCAATTCAAATTGCCACACTCAAAATCATCATTTTAATTAAAAGAAAGAAAAAACAAAATCATCCCAACATGCACCCCAAAAAAAAACACTCAATAAATCTGATAACCAAATCAAACCCACAGTTTTGTTCCCAAATTTAAAATCAAATCATCATCAGTACCCAATCAACAACGTATACTTACATTGGCTGAAACCCCAGTTCATGGAGATACTCAAAAAAATGATTTTGTTGATATTTTCTGGGATATATTGAGAGCAGATACTCCTCCATATATACAAGTATGAACAAGAGATGAAAAATATATAATGATAAAAATTGGTCAACCATGAGGACTAATAAATGGGAACGTTGAAAAATGATTCCACCCAAAAAAATAATAATAATAATTACCCACGTTTTCAATTCCCATTTCTTCCCCACTGTGATGTTGATGAAGAGTTGCCCTCTCAAAACAGGAACTTTGAATCATTGATTGATAACTCGACCATATAATAAAAGCAAAAAGTAAGGATTCACTTTTACCTCGAGTCATTTTCATGAGAATCCCACTTTTTCACCACTTGTTGAGTGCTTGACCAAGAACGTATGAATACACCCACACGCATTTGGATTCCTCTCACTGTCTCTTTGCTTTGGGTGAGACTTCATCGGCATTCTTTTTTGTCTGATTCTGATTTCGATATCAAAGGGTTTGAATTTTCTAGTTGGGCGTCGGTTTCCACCTTTACCGGAGCGGAATTCGGGATGCAAACAAGGTAAGATACCTTAACCATGTTGTAATAAGCCCTTGTTGAATGGATGCACCGTTGGGAGTTGGGGACGGGACGATGATAAGCAATTGTTCCATAAGAATTAGTTTGTTCCATTAGAATTTTATTATATTTTTTTTATAAATATAATTGATTGATAAAATATTTTATATGTTGTAATTATTATAATTCATCTAAAAAATAAACATTATATTTATTATGAGAGAAATATATTACTCAAATTTCAATTTCAGATAAAAGCATGGACGGTAGGATGACTATTTGGATAATTAAACTGGCTATCCCCCTAATATTCTGTTCAACGTGTTTGGTGCACAGCATATTCTTAGAGAACATTGTCTTCGCTGTCCTTACCACTAGGTCTACCTTATTGGATCCAAAAGGACAAAATAAATTGGATATCTCATCGAAAGTCAATTATCCATGTTTCATCAAGTTATTCTATGATGCCGACGAAAGCTATTAACTCCTATGCAACGTTCTCCTCTTGATTTTTATCACTGACAATTCAAACATCAAAGAAAAGAGGAAATACCTCTCAAGATGAGAATTATTTAAATGAAGATGATATTGGCATCGTAATCCATTCAGAATATCAAAGATCTGTTGTTTATTGGGCCGCGATGATGATCCAGGATTGCGGTCCAAATGGATGCTGATAATTATAGCGGGCCCAAATGAATTCTATCGTGGCCCAAGTAAATGCTGATGGTCATGTCGGCCCAAATGGATCCCGATAATCATCGGGGCCCAAAATGATATCTATCGCGGCCCGAGTAAATGCTGATGATCATCCCGGCCCAAATAACTGCTGGTGGGTCATGGGCTCTGATAGCTTCATGGGCCGACAAGGTGAGGACAGGCCCAGTAATCCCCATCACTGACCAATGATAAATTTTATTTTAAAGGCATGGGATAGCTGCAGACAGGGAGGGCAGTGCAAACACACATGATATTCAATGGGTACCTTATGGGTTCTGAACAATATCAAGGTCACATAGAGACAGAAGTGGCCTTGTCTGCTCTGAAATTACGTAGAACACTACTTCATCGTCCCATCATGTTGTTATTATTATGAGCCGGAATGTTACATACAAGATCTGTATCGTGTTAACTGTGAAGTACGGAATACTACAATTGGATAGCTTTGAAATCTGCGATGACGTTGTAGTGCCAAATGGACTCAGAGCTGTACAGTTTGGACCTGGAATTCACTTCGGCCAACCCTTGTTGGGGCATGAGCCACGTAGCCTTGAGTTTGGCCCATCTGGGCCACCTGTCCAGGTGGGTCAAGTTCGACTTGCCTTGTGCATAATCAAGATAGCCGTGCTTTGAGCCTTTGATGATGTGCGAAATTGGACGGCGTTTCTTGGTGAGATGATGTGCCCGGCGTTTAACTGTGTCGGGTTTTATTGGCTTGCGACTCCTGCTGCGACGGAGATGGAGATGGAGATGGTTGTGTTGGATTGGCTCGCGGGCCTGCTTTGGCTCCCCAAGTCTTTCATGTTCTCAGGTATGGATCGTGAACTGACCATTTTCTTCACGGTTTTTCGCTTGCTCTGCATTTTGAAGTTTGGGGTTTTGAGTTGTTTTAGGATGTTGCCAACCGAAAACAGAACGTTGGCTATGACAATAAACATGTGTTGTTTTGTGGATTACGTGATGAGCAGTGAGATTAATGGGGTAAACTTGACCTCATCTGTATATAAGATGGGACCGATTTGATTTTGAGTCCACCTCAGGAGTCAACATGTTATTGTTTCCGCTAATATCGATTTGCATAATGATATGCATTGATAGAATTTACATACTCATATGAATCAAACATTTACAAAAACAGGGCAAACGAAGTAAGTAATTTTAATGAAGTACATTTCATTTTAATAAGGCTAGATAAACGATCTCATTGATGGTAATGATGGCGATTCGATTCAGACAGTAAAATTGTTAGCAAATTGTCTAAGTTAGTCCTGCATTAAGCACTACACAATGGTTTTGAGGCAACAACCCAGATAACCTGGTAATTTCATGAAATGCAACTGAAATTGAATAACAGAAACAAATTATATCACAGTAACAATAGTTTCAGATACGAGTGAACGCAAATAACAGATCAAGATATTCTAAATGCAGTTGATAGTATCTGTTATACATAAAATTTTATAAGCAAAACCTTCAGTGTGGAGTCTGCAAATGGTTTCAGTTTACATACAGCAGGAATTGTTCAAACATATTACAGGAGGATATTGGAGTTGCACCAGAAGAACTTTCTAAGCCCACCATGGCGCCAAACCAGTTCTAAAATCATCTTCAACCCACGGTCTAAACACCACCTTCCCGTCATCGATGTCACAATGAGCCAACGCCAATGACTGTGATCATCAAGAGGAAAGTACAGGATAACATCAGAAACAGCAAAAAGACAGTCGAACATGATCATGCATTTGCTACTTATCCCATCAGGAGGACGACTATGACCGTCATCATTTTCAGGCAAAAGAGACTAGAATGATGATATAAATAGGTGTGAATTTTGCGTCCAGACTCTTGGATGCTCGCATCTTCACAATGTTACCTCTACTAGCGAGAGGGCTTTCCAATCAGCAATCAACTAGCATTAATATTTGGAGCATATCCGCACAAGTTCAGCGGTCTAAACTATGATCATGGTTTCATAAGCACAGAAGAGATCAGTTCCAGGATAGTACTTACAAGAGGTGCAGGTCCTCTGACCACTTTTCCTTGGGTATCGTATTGGGAACCATGGCAGGGACATTGGAATTTATTTTCTGCTTTGTTCCATGGCACAACACATCCAAGATGTGTGCATACTGCATTGAGTCCAAAAGTCGCAAGACTCCCATCGTTCTCCACAATAAGATAAGTTGGGTCACCCTGGAATGCAGCACTAAGTGTTACAACAAGTGTTTAACAGTTCTGTATCATCAAAAGTAAAGTAACAGGCAGGAAGAAACATTAGTCTCAGCACCAGTTGCACGGTTGACCTCCGTTCTAGGAGAGAGTTCAAA
>LIEC01006638.1:12226-46413 GCA_001925005.1 Drosera capensis
AAAAAAAAAAAAAAAAAACATTTAGAAAGGGTGGAAATGGTTAACTCACAGACATCTCAGTTTCAATTTGTTGGTACCGTCGAGATTAAGAGTATGACTATGATGATCTAAATAAGAAGATACCTTCAATCCTTGTGTAAGCGTCCTATCTCCAGCAGGATGGGTCTTGAGCCATTGCTTTTCATCCACATCATTTCCTAGGGCATCTTTTGCAATGGTACCACCGACATTACTACTTGAGCTGTTTTATACAACATCACAGGGTGCAACAGCATTAGTATATCTTAGACGAAAATTTGGGCCAATAACATAGGACAAAAATCTATTACATACTTTGACAGACAGTAACTTGAAATTCAACAAAAGAGAACATCTTATACAACATCAGTTCGTTGTCTTCAAAAATACAGATTTTTTCTTCAGAAACTGCAAACATCACACATGATATCCTAATTGGAACAGTTTTTCACCATTCAATCTACGCATAACAAAGCAGAAAATACCCAAGTGTGTTCAAGCATCCCAATTATTTGAACTGCACAAGGTTCTCCGTCAGCACTTACTGGTTTCGATATGACACTAGATTGAATTATCAAATGATTGAATAGAAGTCTCAACTCCCAGTAACATTTCGCATGACAAGCCGACATCAAAAGCATAGAGCTATCTTTTGCAGGAATTCACATCACATGCCGCTCCCACAAAGAAACAGATATCTCACAACGCATTCGAACAGCGATTTCCCTGGCCTAAAATCTGCAATGTCTTTCCACTATGGGGCAGGCGATCAGTTAGGAATGATGGTAACTATGCCACGATTGATCAAGCAATAACCATTAGTATTTCCTACACCACAAGGTAGTTCGAGATTCAATCTATGCCAGAATAATATCCATGTGTAAACTAATCAAAATTCCAACCCGAAAATTTAATGGCCAATCTACCACGCATCATACTTATTTCACGCATCAACATCGCTGAACCAACTCACACACATTCTCGACAACAACTACAACTGTTACAAGAACAAGTATAGCAATTACTGATGTAACAAATAACATTACCCTGGAGGGACAAAGAAGGAGGCATAAGGAATAAGCATCCCGGCCGTTGGAAGCGAGATCGCGCCGAGCAACAACAGGTTCATGAGCTCCCTCTTTTTCATATCCGGCACCCTATCAGATGGAATACTCGTCGCCTGACATGTGATCTTGTTCATTCCCATCTTTCTCCCTCCGATCGTCGCCTTCCTCGACAGGGTCCCTGCCGCCATTGGTGGCGCCAACAACCCGCTCTTGGTCGAACACAACTACAAAACCAAAAAACAAACCCATCAAGATAACACAAGAATACAACAATATCCAGTAATCCCGCTGTGGACAGGGTCTGAGAAGAAAGAAATATACGTATAAAACCTGAGATGGGGTTGCAGGGCAGAGAGCAGTAGAAGCCATTGCTGATTGTGGACAGAGAAGAACGATGAACTGTGTGAAATGGTGGAGACTGTATTGATCATGTTCATATCCAAGAAAGTTGTGTGTAATATTGCAGCCACACACAGCATGGAGTGTGTGGATAAGAAACGATGCAAGATTCATTTATCCAGTTGTTGTGTGGGTTATGTGAGAAGAATGTAATGGGCCGGGTTACAAGTCGAAGATTAGTCCAGTTAGGCCCAAACATGAATCTTATTAGCCCAGCTACAATTGGACCTTTTTAGCCCAAACATTGACCACATTGGCCCATTTAAAGGTGGGGTAAAAGGAGTTGAAGAAGATAGGTAATTAGCCATCGTGTACAATAATTTTAGTCCTCTCAATGCAGCACTTCCCTCCAAAATTCTCCATTTGATTTTGATTTGAGTACTGAATATTTGCATCGAGCTGGAACTTAATTTAATTTCATATGTTAAGACCATCAAAATCAAATGTCGGACATGCGATGGAAACTGTGTTATGGATATAGATACACTATCTATCTAAGAGTTTCTTTTTAAGTTTATCATCATGACCATTTACATTGCACGATTGAAAGTAAAAAAAAAAAACAAGCCATGAGCTTTATTGACAAAGAATATATACTTCATCCACCAGAAGAGAACCAAGGGAATTAATGTGATGACAATTGACAAAGAATAAATCAAATAAAAAAGAACAAGATTAAAGGATCAATTTTCTCTTGTTCCCTTTAATTTTCTTTTGCTTTATATTTTCTGGTATGAAGTGTGTTATAAAAGGGATCATTGGATATGAAGACATTTTGGCTAAAGGTAGGAGTAATTGGTTAGGGTACGAACCCCTACACCTGATATTTCTAAAGTTATTGTAAACCCATTTAATATACTCCTAATACTTTGACCTAATACATTTACATATATGCCTTTAAATGCCTAATTCACATAGACTTCTCTTATTGACCCTAGATCGGCAGGGTCTATTTGGGTTTAATTCTAACCGTGCATTGTTCTTATGTTGAAATATCAGTGGTCAGAAGGATAAAAGACAGAATGAGATTAATAATTTGTGATCATTTTGACTGAGTTGATCTCTTTAAAACCAAACATGCCTAAATACTAATCCCAAGTAAACGAAAACATAATCTCTAGTTATGTAAATTACTCCTGGGACTCATTGCACTGTCGGAATAACTCAGAACTTAACTAGTCCAGTATTATATTTGTAAGGAAGATTTCAAATTGATTCAGGGAATTTCAATCAATTAAATAAAAAGAATACTGTACTTGTTATTAATTGGTTATAAGTACAGCTACATGATGAATTGACCGCAATATTTCACTTAATGGACGCTTTGACATACTAGCAGCTGACCCCTACGCATAATTTGCAGGCCGGAAAGTGGCTCCATATATATACCAGCCAATAACGGTTTTTAGTTTGTGTACATCAAAGAACATAAATCACCTCGATACATATGGATTCTTATAACGACTATAACTCGAGGTTGTTAAGTTATCTAATGTGGACCGACCCTAACAAAAATTCGAGGCTTATTAAGAGGGTTGAGACATAAGGTATGACGGTTTGTTACCATCAACTTCAATTTTGATCAAAATCAATTTCTCGACATGATATCAACTTGAACTTTTATCAGGATTGGTTTTATAACAATAGAAATTTACTTCATAACATCTAAAATACTACATCATACCTTACGATAGATGCGACCATTTCAACAAAAGAGAATTTATTTCGATAATGATAATTTTTTCTTCTATTACCAATAAATTTGAAGCAGAGTTCAAGTTCCTACACGAAATCAGAAGAAAAGAAGAGTCGTGCAAATTAGGAGAAGAAGATGAAAAAAATGAAGGGCCAAGCTAGCTAGTGAGAGAGCATTGGTGCTTGCACCAACAGCTCGTACAAATAAAATTATTGGCAGTGTCCTAATTATAGGTTTCAATACCTCTCTTGGGAAACTACATAATTATGAGATTAGTGGACATAATTAGCTGGTTTTACACGTTATTAGGATTAAGAATCAAATCTGTTCGGTTTCCTACGCCTAGCTAAGCTAGCTTACTAAACCCAAGGTGAGTTGCGTGCTTATCTTAACCTATGGCAACGAACTGTCAAATTACACCCATGAAATAATCCATCTATTCTCCCTTATGCTCAAAATCATATTCCTATCTCAATTTACAAATAAGTCTCTTTATTTTAAGATCATTATAATCTGAATAGTTGATTTTTAAATCAAATAATACAATCATACATTCTCTCTTAGTGTATTTATCTATGTTAATAGTCATTTATTCAATTCGTCACCTATCATATATAACCTGTTGATTTGTACATATCGGTTGATTTGAGATACACATTTATTTACGTTGAGTTTTTATGTTATTTGATGAAGAGAGAGCAGCGGGTCATCGCTTTATTTTACTATTTTATCCTTGATAGTGTAAAGAGGGAAGGGTGAAAAGAAGAAATTCTAAATGAATGAAAATTATATGAAATAAAATGATAAAAGTGTTTTGATATTTTTTATTGAAAAAATTTTCCATTTTAGACAAGATTATAATTTTTATCGAACAAACAAATAAGGAAAATTATTACTATTAATTTCGGACTAGGAGGGTTTTTTTTTCCTTATATCCTTTCGTCCCAGATAAATTATATTGTATTGACTTGATACGATTATTAATAAATAGATTTGACTTTGTTCCTTTTCATCAATATATCATTGTAGAAATAGTGAGAGGTTAAAGAGTATAATTATGAGTGGGTATAGAAAAAAAACAAGATAAAGTAGAAAAAATAAGGTTGAAAATTGGAAGTGGATAGGGGAAAAAAACAATGATAAAAAAGATGATTTGATATAAAATAAGATAATTTAGATTTTTTGACACAAAAAAAACATATTAATTTAGTAAATGTTATAATATATATACGACATTCAAATTTAATAATATATCATAATTTATTTAGAACGAATGGAGTATATTTTGACTCATGTTTAGTATTGACTTTAATGCAGTCAAGCCCATTGAAAATCTAACTCCCATCTTTCTTTTAGCCTAAACAAATTGGATCAAACAAAACTTTATATTTGAAAATTTTAAGACTTGGAATATAACTCTATTTTCGAAGACTACACAAAAATGGGTCCAAAAGGTGGAAATGTTTTGTCCCATTGACGAGCTTCTTTAATTTCGCATGGTAAATTCTAAACACTAAATGTTAGAACTCACCCTGTCAGCACCGAAGTTTTAATAAAATCCATACATATAATTCCAATTTATCAATAGGTCATATTGCAAAAACTTTATTATCAATTAGTTTAAAATTTTTTATTATCAATTAGTTTAAAAATTCAAATTATGATTTATCCACAATTAAAAATAAATTATTACAATAGATTATAATTTATAATAATCATCTCAATCATAATTATAACCCTAAATCTAACCGTCGTCTATCACCGTTGTCACTTTTGCCATCAGAACTAACTATGCGCATATCCCCTCGTCACCTATTCACGTCTCATCGTTCTTGAAACAAACAATACTCATATATTGAAATACAATACACTTGTCACGATCATCTTCTAAACAGTGCTATATCGAGGGTAAAAAGAAAACAACGTCGACCTCATCTTCGACGAGTTCACCCTCCAACGGTGCTCATATATATAGCATCTATTTAAGCCGCACACAACATCATCACTGAACAATGCACATATAAAAACACTGTTAATAATATAATCAGGTATCTTGATATATATTTTAAATTGGATCCAACAGAATCCTATGCTCGTATGCAAAATCCTATTCATTGGTAACAGACTCAACAACCAAGACGAACTACAACATCGAACACTAAACTTCAAATAATGAACAATCTAATATATGACTCGAAGTAAAGCTTATGTATGACTCGATATAATGAGACAATATTGAAAAACAATCACAAGAGAAACATTCAAGAAGAATCCAATGAACCACAACAAAACATAGAAAAATAGTCCAATTAGCTACAATCTTTCCATATGCACAAGCAAGAACCAAAAAAAAGGCATTTTGCATCTTCGTACTACAGATGCAATACACACCAATAGTCATCAAGCCATTCCAAAGGAACAAACCAATAAACAAAAACTAATTCCAAAGGAACAAACCAATAAACAAAAACTACAAGTAGATTGAGAAATATTCGATGAGGAATTGGGTGGTGGAATTGAGAGAAAGATTGGGAAAATGGATCGAATTTTGGGAATGATCTGGGGAAAGATGGATCGATTTGGAAGAGGATTCGGGGGTTTAGGGTTTGGTTTTATTGGGGAAGGAATTGGGGTTTAGGATTTGTAACTGAGGAAAAGAACCAAAGATATGGATGCATAATAAAGAAAGAATCATTTGATTGAAAGTAAGATGTGTGAAATTAAAAACTGTATTAGATTGAACCACAAATCAGATCAAGAATGATTATTTTTTTTCAAAATGAACCAATCCATTCATTCATTAGTTCGTAATTTTTTTTTAAAAAAAAAAAATTACATTTTTAAGTAATTTACACTATATTCATTTCAGACTTGGTTTGTTTTTCTTAAAAAAAAACTTACTACATTCTTATCTAAATGACAGAGCTCAATTCAAATATATCATAGAAAGTCTTGAATCTGAGTTTACCGAATGGAGAAAACAGAGGTTACGTTCTCTTATGATGTATCTTGATTCTCTTCATTCTATCGCGTACCACACGCCGAAGGCCCATACAAAACCTCAGGAAATAAGATTTAGTTTTTCTAATGACATTAAGAATCTTTGCAACTTGACTTGAATTTAAGCTATAGATGAATTAAGATCAGGACGGGACTAAAGAGAACGAGGTACAACCTTATAATCATCCAAATAATATAATCCATAATTGTCAAGTACTCCTTGGCCGAGCATGATGACCATTTATATACTTATGAGATCAATTCAGACCTTTAGAATAATCCCAATTAGTCAGATTGTCATGTAATCCAAACTAGTCCCGAATAAATTGGTATTTGGGTCATAATCTGGTTGAGTTTGCAGGGAATCTTAAAAATTAAGCATATGAGGTCAACTACTTTCAACCAAAGACCGCAAACAAACAACCAACTAGCATAGCGTACGAGATCAAAACTTAACCAGACCGCGATAATAATGGGATAAAAACTTGATTTATGACTGTTACCTTTCCATTTTTAACATCATCAACCTTACGTCACGTCACGAGAAGTTTAATATGATGTGGAGCACTAAGATAATCTGACTTGTCACGTCACGAGAAGTTTAATATGATGTGGATCACTAAGATAATCTGACTTGTTACTTGTTATAGTTCAATATTATGCTATCAAGGTTCTATTATTTTCTTCGTCTTATATATTTTACAACATATTTCGTATTTGACATAGGTGAAAAATCAAAACGTTATAAAATAAATACGACGAAAGGAGTAATATTTTTAATTTTATATTTCCCCCGTCCTAAATTAATTGTAACATATGTATATATATGCAAAAAAAAGTTACAAATCGTTCGTGAGATAATAAAATAATATTTTTTCCAAATATATCATAAAACATTAAAGATAATTAAATTTATATATTATAATCCTGAACCAACAAAATTTTCAAAATATATCATTCAATATCAAAAAACAATACAAAATATATAATAAATAATATAATTATTATATAATAAATAATCTATGACACACAACTAAAGTTTCCATGTACCCCTTGCAACTTTCGAGCAGAGTTTCACTTCCCAATGAGATGGAGATGGAAACACATAACACAAAGAGAAAGAGATAACCAGAGGACACAAAAAGAGACTAGTTAGGAGGAGATGAACAAAGATCAAAAGCAGTGATTCGATGACATTAACATAAAAATTATCATGATCTAGTTCTGAATAAAATAATCTTAGAAATTAAGCATATGAGGTCAACTACTTTCAACCAAAGGACTTAATCACCTTTACCAGCAACCAAAAAACCAACTAGCGTAGCGTACGAGATCAAAACTTAACCAAACCTCGATTATAATGGGATAAAAACTTGATTTATGACATCATCAACCTTTCGTCACGAGAAGTTTAATATGATGTGGAGCACTAAGATAATCTGACTTATTGCTTGTTGTAGTTCAATATTATGCTATCAGGGTCCCTATTATTCCCTCCATCTTATATATTATACAACATGATTCACTTTTCACACACACGTAAAAAAATCAAAACGTTATAAAATTAATACGATGAAATGAGTAATATTTTTAATTTTATATTTCCTCCGACCCAAATTAATTGTAGCATATGTATATATATGAAAAAAATTCGAGTCACGAATCGTTCATGAAACAATTAAACGATATCATAAAATATCAAAGATAATTAAACTTATACAATATAACCCTGAATCAATAAAAATTTCTAAAGATATCATTTAATATAAAAAATAACATATCAAAATATATAATACATATATATTATATATGATTATTACATAATATTTGAACCTTTTTAACGGAGGGAATAGTTTATGCCACACACAACTAAGTATTATAAAAGCTCCCATGTCCCCTTTGCAACTTTCTAGCAAAGTTTCCCTTCCCAATGAGATGGGGACACATAACACAAAGAGAGAGAGATAACCAAAGGACACAAAAAGAGACTAGGAGGAGATGGACAAAGATCAAAAGCAGTGATTCGATGACATAACATCAAATTATCATAATCTAGTTCTGAATAATATAAGTACTCTTTAAGATTTCATGATTCTTACTATACGAACACATTTTAAATTATTTTATAAATATAAATATAAATTTTGTTTTTATATCAATAATTAAAACAATATAAATTATTTTATAGATTAAATTAGATATATATTATGACACATATAAATTTAAATGTGATTATTTAAAATAAATAATTAAGATTAAAAAATAATTATGGATATATTTGGGGATACGATTCAACTTGTAATAGTTGACATATTAATCATTTGACGTTCAACTCAACATTTATCTTTCTATCATGATTTAATCTTGATTATTGATTTTAATTAGACACACTTAAATTTATGTGTATCATATTCCCAAACCCACTATATTATCAGAGATCTTATTTTTTGCATTCTTATTAGATATGCTAAGTATTTACTCTTTTTTTTTTTTATCGATTTAAGTTACCATTCCATGAGAATGGTATGTCATATGAATTTAGAACACATAGAACATTACAACTCATTACAAAAAAAGGAAAACAAAAAAAAGAGAAGAAATTCTCAACCCAAATGCAGAAACCATTTCTAAGATTTTTCATCTTAGATAAAAAAAAGTGTCCAAATTGCTACCTAGAGTGAAGTACAAGTCTATTCTCTGCACCTACACACACCACCCCTTCACTCCTTGTTCTCATCCCTTTTTAAGAAGACTTGCTATTCAGCTCCCCTTAATATCTCTTCCATACCTTTTAATACAACAGTATCTTCCCATTTCTCATTCTCATTCTTCAATGCCTCTCTTCATCTAGTAAAAAACAACTCTACTAAAAAAGCTCAACTCTCATCAATGGAGTTTGATCTTGAAAACCCATTAACAGATCCTCAAGATTACAACAATGGCAACAACAACTACACACTTCACTCTCTCTTCAACCTCGAAGATGAACACATGGTTGCACAACATTATGTTCATAATCTTGAAAACATCGACTCTCATGTCAATCTTAGAAGAGAAACAGTTTCCCTCATCTCACAGGTGAAAAGGAAAACACACAAGATTCAACATTTCCCATTTGAAAACGCTTTCTTGTTTCTGATTATTTTGTTTCCCCTGTCTTGGATTCTGTAGATTACAAGGAGATTTGATCCTTCACTTTCATATCTTGCTGTTAACTACATGGACCGGTTCTTCTCAAGTCAAGGAATGCCGGTGGGTTGTCATTTTAAGCATTTTATTGAAGCAAGATTGTGTTTATGGGAAATGGATTGTTGTCAAAATGTGTTTTTGGTGTTGCCATTGTTGTCAAGATTGTGTTTTTTGGTTCATGTCTTTGTTTGGTGTGTTTTGGGCAGCAAGGTAGGTCATGGGTGATGAGGCTCCCAGCCATGGCTTGTGTTTCACTGGCCGCAAAGATGATGAAAACAGAGTTCAAGTTCTCTGATATTCAGGTTATCCATTAAGACTAATATCCTCTAAATTACCTTAAGATTTAATAAAGTATGTTTTTGGTATGTTTTTCAATGTTTTGAAGCGTGATATTGCAGTGTGATCAAGGTTTCATATTTGACTCACAAACTATAGAGAGAATGGAGCTGTTGATACTTGGAGCTCTACAATGGAGGATGAGATCAATCACACCATTTTCATTTCTGCAATCCTTTATGGGTTTTTTCAAGCTCAAGGATCCCCCATTGATGCAAGCTCTAAAAGCTAGAGCAATTGAGATCATCTTCATATCTCAAAATGGTAACAACATTCATCATCAAGACATGATTTTGTTTGTTTGTTTATGATGATTAGTTATACGGGTAGTGGATTATTTGATTGTTTATGATTAGATTAAAGTTATAGAAAGCAATTTGAATTTGGATTTGCAGAGATTAAGTTAATGGAGTTTAAGTCATCAATGGTAGCAGCAGCTGCACTGTTGTCTGCTTCACACGAGCTCTTCCCAATGCAATTCCCCTGTTTCCGCAGAGCAATTTCCTCATGTTCATTTGTAAATAAAGTAATCTCTCTCTCCCCCCTACCTAATTCCCATTTTGTTCCTTTATATTTTTTTATTAATATTTTGACCACATGACTTGGTCTTTTGAGTATAATTAATTAATGTTTAAAATGTTAAGCTAGCAGGAGTAATTAATTTGATAAGAGGATCAAGGAACCAAACATGACATCAATGTTCTAAAGGTGCCAGATTTCTTTAAATTTAACGGACCACTAACTAGAGTAGATAGAAGCAGTTCTTCACCTAATAATAATCTGGTCGGGTCAATAGTCCTCACTTCCTGTAATACTTAAAGCATTCACTGCCAGGAGGACAATGCAACAAGACTTAGATTAAACTTAGGATCTTAGAGCATACACAAAGATGTTGATTTTGAAGATCCTCAACTCTGTAAATCCTCCTGATATGAAGGATGACCCAACAAAATTGACTGGAATGATGTGGTGAAATTGTCTCTAAATTTGAAGCAACTCGAAAGGAAACCGATACAGATCAGTTCAAGGTTGAGAGTCTCGATCAACCATCATCTCTCATCCCCATGTAGCGGACCCACAATATTTTAATGGGATAATTGAGTCTAGAGGCAAAAATTGAGATGGCTAAAATTTTTGGAACCACCTCATGTGTCCTTGACCCTTTAAATGGAATGAGCCTCTCGAAAAATCGTTTGTAACTTTGGAGTCAAAATATTCTTATTTTGGAGTAAAAACTTCGATCTAGATATTCTTATCATTTGGTTAGACGTGATATCATCCAATTAATATTTTAGATTTCAAAATATACTCATAAATATTTTATTTATAACTGAAAATTTATGATCATAGATATTTTATTTAGAGTTAAAAATTTATGATGTGAAAGATTTAGTTATCTCTAAATCATTGGTGCAGATAACAAAGTGACCCTTTGCATGATTTTGCACAAGTATTACCCTATCGGACAACGATGTCAAGTCAAGGGTAACTAAATCTTGCACGCCAATAACCAACGCAATGATGATAACTTTGTCATGGGTTTTACAATTGCAGGAAACTCTAGCTAGCTGTTGCAATGAGATGCAAGCGATACTAATTGAAGGCTACGAATCAGCATTCGATAACCCGACCCATGAAGTGTCGAGCTCAGACACTCCGATCAACATTCTCGATCGAAACTGGTCATCAAGCTCGACCACCATGACCACTACCACGACCATGACCACGACGACAAGTTCACACTCCAACAGCAATGTCGAGCGAGAGGCGAAGAGACTGAGGAAAACCGGTGTGTATTGTAGCAATGGAAAACCACAATTTTCTCAGATTCAACGTTGCTAGATTAAACACAATGGTCCATTAAGGGGAATGAGAGTGACACTACAAGATCAAAGAGTTGATCAAAGTTGAATGGCCTCTGGTTGAAGTATATTTTTGCATCAAAGGTGAATGAAAAGAAAGGAGATATGAAGAGGTAAAAAAAAAAGCAAAAAAAAAAATCCATTGTTCAGTAACAAAATCACTGTCACATGGATCTTGTACGGCAGCAAGTCCCCCTCTCCTCCTTTTCTTTTCAAGTTCACAAAACTTTGAAAGGAATTGTTTAGAAAAGAAGAGGAGGATGAAAAAAGTATGGGAGATGATATGAGAATGGTTGCCCTTTATAATTAATGGGTTATGAGCAAAGTTGTGATATGAATAAGTGAAAAAAAGGGGAAGGTGATTTTGTGGTTGGAGGGGTAAAATCGATAAAGGGAGAAGGGCAAAATAGTAAAAGGGTGGAGGAGATGGAGTTGATAAACTAGCGAGCATCCAGGACAGAATGGTGTAAGCCTATGGCATGAAAAAAATGAGATTGCCTTGCTCTCTTTCATGTTTGGTTCTTTGTGTCTTAATTTTATCAAAAGTTTCAAAAAACAACTAAACATAAAAATATTATCTTTAACTTATGCTTCTTAGGGTACTCTAATGGGAGATGTGTGTTTGGAGAAGGGAATATGGACCTGGATCCTCAGCCTTTGGAAACCAACAGCATTGTTTTTTTTTTTTTTTTTTGGTATTTTAAAAAATCTGAAAAAAACTAAAAACTTAATAAGAAAATATCAATACTAAAAAAATTATAAAAAAATAATCCTATAAAATTATATCTAATGTAAAATTATCTAATAAAAAATTATATCCCTAAATCACCAAAGAACAGTTGGATCGTGTGCTGTTGCACCCCCAACAGCAGGGATCCCATTCCTTTTAATATTCGGAAAGACAAAAAGTGCAAAGTGCACTCAATGGATGTATGGCTTTAACTTTTCATGCAATGGTAACTTTGCAGACTCAAGAAGCTACCTATTTGCTCCAATAGACGAATACTTCAGTCATGCAAGATGAGTTGAATTCTTAGAATAGCAACACAAAGATTTTAATGGAAGTTATTACAGTACCTGTTAAAATCCTGTTGTCACCGTTCGTAGCATTAGAATGTCCAATGACGCCCTTTCGTCTTTGAATGTGAAGCATTACTGATCGGTTTCTTTGACCGCTGATCTCGATCACATACTGATCTTACTTTTGAACTGCAAGGGTTCATCACAAATGACCATTATTAGATAAGGAAGGTAATCTGCAAAATAGACATGATAAAGCAAGGAGACAGAATTCGACAAGCACAAAGAGACTAAAAGATGTTCCCTACTTAGTTCATATTGCAATTCTGGAGTAAAAGAATCTAAAACCAAGAGAAACTTTGTATCTTACGTTTCAAACACTGAAATACCATCAAGTTTTTACTAAGAAACAAACTCCGGATCCCGCGAGTAAATGATTCACTTCAAGAAGAAACTCCATCCTAGAAACCTGAGTCTCATCTAATCATTCAGTAAATCATATTACTGATTTTAACTAATGACACCAAAACCAACCACGTCATTTTAAATTCACTCAGATCCTTCGGGTAGCAACAACAACCGCGAAATACCATGGGCAGATATCCTCACATCCAGGTCTGATATTGCTGCCTCGAGCATGAATGACGAACTGATTCTTCGCCTTGACCACACTCATTAGTCATGCTCCCTATAGAACCCACGACATGTAGACTACAACAAATCAATCTCTAACCACATTGGCAGCTGATAACTCATCATACTCATGGCCTAATTCATAACCATGTATATGGCAAATTAACACGGGAGGCCCCCGCCTAATAAGTCACAAATTCAGCGTCAACTATTACGTGATCATTCATCGGAATCCATCCTCAGAAAACCAAACATGAACCAACATGCTCATGGCTCATCAACTACTATAAGAGCCCACACTCATCATAAGAGGATCAAAGCAATGCTCCCTTCCAACACTTTAGCAGCACGAGCCTCTCACTGTAACAAATATAAACATCATCTACTCTTGCCAATCACATAACTAAGTTTTGCCGATTAATCGGTCGAATCAGTGACCCGATAATCGATCAATTAATCAGTAATGCGGCCGGTCCTGCAAGACACAAACAGAGCATCCTTATACAACTATGAGAATCATGTCATCATGAGATTGTCTAGTATATCTATGGATCAAGATGGGTCCTCATCAAAGTAAAGATGATGCATCATGCATCTCTCTGATAAAGGGCATACATGCTGAGATCTCATCTCACAGGGCATCTCTACCAATTGATGAGGAACCCAGCAAAGTGCTCCAGCCAATAAAAATTAAAAATAAAAATTAAAAATGTGAGGCTAATTTTGACTGATAAAAAATCCCCAGCAGAGATGCAGCAAACAAACAGCAGCAGCAGCAGAGAGAGCACTTAATAACAAGAAACACACCAAACTTCTCTGCCCCTCTAGCAGTTTCTTTTTTCTTTTTTCAATCATGGTTGTAATAAGATTCACGAACAGAGCATTGTCCCACATCTACCAGACAATCATAAAGATCTATAATGCCCAAGACACTGAGGTGATTAATAGCTTAAACGATTACATAATACTACTTATATCGACAAGGCATATCTTTACTTTCATGACCTCATCAATAAAAAACTTCACATTTAAAAGTGCTTGGTTTCGAAAAATACAAGATGGATAACCTCTTGAGAAGTTTCCAAAGAAATGTGTGAGTGAGATCAATACACATTAAAGGGACATATTTTGATATCTAGGCTCAGTTCTCAACCAACAAACAGTACTTGATAACTATCCGATAGCAAGGATTGGAGGGAACGTTACAAGATCACTTGGTGCTCTCCACCACAACACCCAAAAACATTGCATTCAGTTACTGGAAATCCAAAATTTAGGAAAAACCAGAAACTGAAGGGTAGAGAAAAAGAGTACATCTGATTGTACCAAAGGCAAGCTAAAAGAGAGAGGGGGGGGGGGGGGGGGGGGGGGGGAACAAAGAGGACGAATGGACGATGGAGGAGAACAGCACATGATCAATTCAACCACAGCATATACCAGATTAGATAAAAAAGAAAAAAAAAAAAAGAAATGGAGAAGAGTACGTTGATTAGGAGAAAATTTACAGCGTTTTGTTTTGGTTTGCAGGTTGCCCATCATTCATTCACCTAATATAACAGCATTGTCCTATCTTTGCAACACATTAACACTCTCTGTCTCTCCCCACAACTTAAATTCAGTTTCCATGTACATTGCTTTATGGTTTCACGACCCATTCAGTTTCCACTTCTGTTGAATTGACTCTAGGTGAATTATGAGAGAAAGGTATCACACACAAGGAAGATTAGAGAGGACATAAGTGAAGCTGAAAGGAAATCGCTAGGGTAATCAAATGATATTTGAGGTGAACTTCATAACATTAAAGGAAAGATCATGCGTGCCACGGTTCACGACGATATTAAACATGGACACAGACTTTGGGTAGAGTTGGCTTACTTCAAACAATTGCGCCAGTAAGATACTAAGGGTAATCTTCATTAGACAGACCTGGGAAAAGAAAAGATCATCATCTGAATACGCACATAAAAAAATGTAAGATATGGCATTTTGGAGAGCGCTCCTAAACTGAAACTTAAACAGCAATCTAGCAGGCATTATCGAACCGACATGGGCAAATGAAAAGTGTGGTTATTATGCTAACAACAATCGAAGATGGTTAATTAGCATACAGATGATGATAAAGCAACTAATTTTATGACATTGGGTTGATATTAGTCTCTTAGGCAATCAAAGTCTCACAATCCAAATTGATACCACCAAGCGCCTGGAACAATCATTTTTTAAGCAAAACCCACTTCGATAAGGATTTCCACATGTCCCATGTACTTCCATATCAAGGCCTCCAAAGTCTAATCCCAAAGATCATAAAATCATGCCAAATGAGATAAGATCAGAACAGAACAAAATAAGTCTTCTTTCAGTAAGTAGCCAAGATCACATGCATCTAATTAAAACTCTGACCATGGGATGTAAACTGCAGTAACCTGCATTAGATGCTGATAATGTATACTTGCTTTAGATCAGCTATTACTGCAACCACTTACTATTATGACTCGAAAATATTTAGGAACACAAAATGATATGGCGTTGCTTCTAGTGATCACCCGAGAATTTAAACATAAAATAACTGCACAAACCTCGACCATCGAGAGGAACCAATTTATAAACGATAACATCAAAATAGCCGTGACCACTGTAACATAAACGCCACACCAAGTTCATCTGGGCAATCCATAATGTAAAAAGATGTCCAACTACCAATGCTGCTACCCTATTTGACCTTTAATAGTTTAATAATGCAAAGTCAACCGGCTTCCCTCAACCTAATCTTATTCCGTCCATCCACCCCGCTCATTGATAATAATTAGACACAAAGCCATTATCATGAAAACTTTTGCTTCGGACTTGTTTAAATTACAATGGCACACACCATTTCTATATTTAAGCTGAAAGGATTGCTTGTGCTATGAGTATAAAATGCTAGATAAGAAGAGAAGTCCAGATTACCAGAACTTTCAGAAAAAATGGAACCCATGAAAGGGAAGGAACGTCTATTTGGTATGTTCACAGTACCCACACATAAATGTCATACTGAGGACACCAAGGAAACATCAACATCCCTCACAGGTGTCATCAATCACAGCAAATAAAACAGACATGAGAAAGAAACATTGAGACACAAAATGGCGGGGAAAACATTCTTTCAGATAAGAGATCGAAATATTTACTAACTTATCTAAAAAATGCATTCAAGATGCAACCCTGCAAACAAAAAATATATGAGCCAATGAAGTTTCATGAGATGAGAGAGAAACTAATGGTGAATGCATGCATGGAAGGGATTCATTTACTGTTTCAAGTTGTTCTCCACTGCTGGTTTGATCCCTGCACAAAGGTATTGCAATGAATATGGTATTCACTGCTCCTGTACAGGGCAGGTAAATAACTTGCCCATCACCCGTCATTTTGGGTCTTTTCTACCTTCTGTCATTTCCTTTTTGAACCTGCATTTAGCATAGAGGTTAAATGTAATTTGTCTAAATCAGGTGTAAGAAAAGGCTGTAGGTCAAGTGAGTCAAAAGCTTAATGAGTTAACTAAAAGATTAACTGCAAACATGATTTGACTGATCGAAGAACAGCATGGTTAATGAAAAGGAAAATCTTCATAGCCTTGACTTGAACAGGAATGTTCAAAGATATATATTAGACAGACATCCCATTTCGTTGTAGAGAAACAAATCAGATGGTACTGATATACTCTGTGAAAGTAATAGAAAGTGGATAACTATTAGCAGAGAGTTTGTGAACTTAAACAGGAATAGCCGAATCGGGATAGGTAAAAGTGGAAAAAACAGAGAAAAGAACACCTCAAGCAAACACGATAGAGTTGACCCACATGAAAGGAGACTCAAGCATACAGCACACTATCACAGTGATAAAAGATACTGTAGCCTGAAACGAATCCCATCAAAAGAGGCCTCACAGAAGAGCAATGATAAAAATTGACATGGGAAAGAAAATCATACCAATGCTTTCATGCAAAATAATCAGTCACCAACAACTCAACCGATAAATTTAAATTTAAAGAATACCTGGTTGTATTCTCCAACTGTCATATGCATCAACGTGAACAAGAAGAGATACATCCTCTAATGTAAAAGATAAATGAACATGGAACGTGGGATAGTCAGAATGCAAGATGCGAGGCATGGTTAAACAGCAACAACTCATGGCATTAGTCCAGAAAAGATAAAGGGATCAAAAGTCCATAGTTTTGGGGGTTAGCGTGGTTTGGGTCAGCCTGCATAAGGTCATAACAATCAACCATCATCTAACTTTCTTAGACAGCAAAAGCTAAAGAGCTTTGCCTTTAGAAGCGGTTTGAGAGGCTGCTACGATGGTCACTCAAGCAAATATGACAAATAGCTCAGTGGCCTTTGACGTCTAAGAAGCGAGCAGTGCTCCATCTCCTACTAGCAGTTATTAATCTAAACAATATTGCTCAAGGGCATGCAAAACCCGATGATCACAAGCATATGGAAACTCCTTTCTGCCCAGCAACCATTCTCGTAGCTAATCCTTATAGCATAGAACTTCAGTAACTGTACCAAGACTTCTTATCCAAGAGTTCGTTAACTCTGTCATAACTATACGATCTTGACAAAGTCATCATCTTATTAGCAGTAGAGGACATTAACACTTAATATGTCCAGTGAATTAGCCAGCGGCACACATGGGCCAAAGGCACACAGATCTCAGTACATCGAAGGCTCACTCATCTACGAACAGCCTGAAGCCCAGCCAATGGTTTGAGCAATGCCATGCCCAAAAACAATATAGTCCTACGTTAGTCTCATTACTTAACCGACATCTTTTTCAGATCGTGTTTTTGTAGCTTCAGAACCTATAACAGAAACAGGTTATTCTTCTTGTCCTCGTTACTCTAGTTGTATGGTAGAATTCACAGAACCAGTAGATAAGCCAATATACTCCAGCAAAGAAGCAGCACATCCACATCTTCTATATCATTGTTGGGACTTCTTCATTTAGGATTCGGACATGTAATTCGGTTCCTGAGCCCTCAGTAAGTATCCTATGTATCATCAGACAACACGTTTATAAGCTTTGCTCGTGCTATATCTGAGAGTCCCCATACAACAGACTTCTCTTCATTTAGGAGTATATAGTTGCAAATGTTTCATCGATGTCTATAATTTCCATTCCACGAAGACAAGCTAACCTATACTTTCCATTCCGATATTCTTTATTTAGAAGCACAAATCATAATCGCAGATACGCAGTTAAGAGTCCCTCTTGTATTAATGCAACTCACTGGAGCATCATTCATCAAGTGTTTCAACCTAGCATTTTAAGCATGATGATGACCAATATATAAAGAATACAAGGGACGGCTTCCGATTGCCGAACTCAAAAACGAACAAACAAACAAAAACAAAATGCGTATTCACAAAGGATCTCTTAAACATCATGCCTAAAGACTAAAAAAAAAAAATCATTTTCTCTCTTTCCATGTTTTCAATTCTCTCGTCAATAAGGATTAACTCAGTAATAAACAACTCTTCCCTCTAACTATAAGATCAAAGGTTCGACACCTCATGAAGTTATCAAAAAATAACCTCTCTGTTATAAATATATAACAAGGATAAGACAGAGTAAGACCGCATATATTTCGTCTTCGTCACATGTCACACCCTGTATTTGACAGAATTAAATGGTTACATTTCTTTCCCTATCTTTTTTGTTTTTCAATTCTTTGTTTTATGAAACATAAACATCAACAGTGTTGGGATTATTTAATATGAAAAATCAAAACAAGTTGATGTAAGGATGGCTACTTGAGTACTTGCTTGTCCAGGAGATGAATCTTCAATGGTGAAGGGGCCTAAAATTAATTCCAATGCTGGGTTCACATTTGGAAGACAGTAGAAAAGTTGTTATATGTCAAAAACGGTATGAGGAAAATGTTGAAGGTTGGTGTTAGTATTTTTGCACGAGAAGTTGTTCTGCAGCTTACCTCTACGATTTACATAAATTGCCAATAAATTGCAACTAACCCACAGAGAAGAGAAGAAAACGGAGCAGAGCCAAGTAAGGATGTTAATTGGTGCGGATTTGATTATTCGATTGGATTTTTTTATCGGTTTCGATTATGATGAACAAAATTATAACCGAATCGATTAATAATTGGTTAAGATATTCAAAACCGTAACCATGTATTTATCGATTTCAGTTAATCGGATATATAAACGGTTACGATTAAACGATTAATTGATTTCTAAATCGGTTATGGTTAACTAGTTAATTTAAATGGATGGTTTCTAAATAATAAATTCTCGATCTTCAAAGTTGGAGAATTTAGGAATAAACACGGGTTTGTGTTTTGAGTATCTTCTGACTATTTTATTTATCCGATTATAATAATATTTAGAGTTGTCCTAAATATTATATTACTCCATCCGTCCCACAAAATTACAACATTTTTCAAATTGAGTTGTCCCAAGTAAATTAGAATATTACCATAATAGAAACTTTTCTCTAAAAAAAATCAAAACATCCATATTTTTTATTTTATATCTCATCAACACACCCCACTATTTTTTCTCCTCTTTTTCTTTTTCTTACTCCCTCTCATTCATAAAAAAAAAATCAAACGACAATTTAATATTTACACCAAAAATCAACTCAAGCATAAATCATCATGAGTATTCCCTCCCTTCCATATACTTTGCACTATTTTGACCAGACACATAAGACGATACAAGTTTTGACCGGTGTTGTGAGACGATCAAACGTTGCTTTAAATATACGTGAGCTACGAATGTCATAAAATTAATGAATGTAGAGATAAATTCTCTTATAATAATATTCACGTGAATAGTAAAAATGATTGTTGGTTACTTGTGGACGTAATCCAAGAAGGAGGGTGAACCACGTAAATCTCCGTGTTGTGATGTCAATTTATTTTTTATCATTTGTCTCAATTATTTTTCTAACTGTTATTTAGATCAAATTCTAGGGATCAGGGCACCTATTCCCAACACATTGAAATCGAATCCAAGTATCCAACCATGGCCAAGGTGATCTAGCAGTCCATGAAATCTCATCTCCATTCAATCACTTGAACCTACAAATAAATTCCAATTTCCTATATTTTCTCTATGATACAGTAATCACCAGATGATCAACAGAGTTATGCTGAGAATGCGATAGCATATCATGAATTGATTAGGGCACGACAACCAAATCGGCTCGCTAGCATAGAGAATAATATGATTTAAGAATTGAAAAAAAAAAATAATCAAGAGCGAATAAGTGAGGGGAGAAAATGACCTGCGAGTACCCGCTGTTAACCGGAAAACATCATCGGCGGCGGAGAATCGGATCGGGAAATGACACCGTCGATGAATGGGCGAAGATCGCTGCAGCAGATCCTGATATTTTAACCGTTATGAAATTTCATTAAAATGAAAAGTAAATAAAAATGAAAATTTGAAACAGGAAAGGACCCACGGTTAAGATCAGAGGATGAGACGGAGCGAGTTATTTAACGTTCTCATTTGTTTTGAAAAATCATGTGATAATGGGCCAACAAATCATGTGATTGCGATGAATATATCTAAACTCTAGTGTCCAAAATACCGATTAATGTTTTTTAGGGTAAGTTTTATACATGACCTATGTCTTACAAAAAAGACAAGAAAAATTATCTTGGTTTTAAAACAGGATAATTTAAGATTTTTTATTTTATGTATTGGACACAAACACAACTATTAACTGAAAAATACTTCAAATAATTAAAAAAATCAATTAAATATCTCATTAATCATTTTTGGGTAAACAAAAAAAGTTTAAAAGCCATCACTTGTTATGAAACTATTAATATGGATGGATGCTAATCTTCTCCATTTATAACCTATATCATTATGTGTATGATATTAACTTCTCTATCATAAACTCCTCTATATATTAACTCATGATTCTATGATGTATGACTTTTGTAATTCTCTCATTACACTTGTAACCTTTAACTATTCATCTTCTTAGATTTAATATATATATATAACACCTCCCCATTAAAGCCTATAAATAAGCAATGCTTGTAAGTTTATGAGAGATACCAAAAAAAATCATGTCCTAGGTACCTATGAGAAGGGAGTATAATACAAATGTTCCATCTTTACTTGCTTTCTCATCTTATTTTTGTATTGATCTTATTTCATTGTGCTCTTAATAGATCATCAATTTCACAACACGTTATCAGCATCATTGTCTCTACCTTGTTGATTTTGAGCATCAGTCCAGTTACCTCTACGTTGAAAGGATTGCAAGAACCGACCATTAAAAGATGTCATCATGATGAGAAGACCAAGACAGCAAGACTTCAAATGGTATTATCTAAATTTTATACTTTAAATTTATTGATGTCATAATCTGATTTACATGCTTTGTATGGAATCATGCCTCATTATGTAAGATCAAATACGGGCGATCAAAATCATCAAATTTATCAAAATTATAATGACATCAAAGAGATATGAAGCCTCTGCATTAGTAACTAGTTGATGGCTAAACATTGACCATTACTTTGAGGATTAGATAAAGGATATTTATCCTATTTATATTATTGTACTTGCGAAGTAGCACAAAAGGAATTTCACGTATAATGAATTATAATGGAATTATATTTGTACCTGAAGCACATATCTCATGACACTAGCAATACAAAATTGTATATATGAAAAAGAAAACCATCATAAAATTGGATGATGAATAACGGTTCAAACGATTTAAGTGGTCCATGCATAAGAAAAAAAGAAAGGTCCCTTAAGTATCTTCATATGTTAATGTCCTCAAGGCATAACATTTCTTCCATCCGTTTCATATTATATGCAATACTTGTTTATTTGGACCGTCCCAAAATGTATACAACATATCTCATTTAGCAAGTTTTTCACATAAAAAAAATCAAAACAATTACAATCTGTTATAATAAATTCATTATCTCATATCACATTGTTACAGTAAACCCACTAACACTCAAAAATATTATTTCTTCATCAAATTCAACATAAATTTCACACATATAAAATTGCGTATAAGGTCAACATGTTACCTATAATATGGAACGGAGAGAGTATATTTTTGTGACGGCTATCACACCATTGGAGTCGACTTATATATGATATGATTATAAAGATGAAGCATGATGCATCATTTGATTGGGGATGAATCGGTGACTTTTGTTCTTCTCCTGTTATTGATAATATGATACGTGCATCAAATGATAATAGGTAGCATGACCTTTTAGTTCTCAAGGTCAAGATAAATATACGGAGCATATTTATGAGATGACATTTGTGTTAGGTAATAACTCAGTGTATTAGAATACCAAATTTGAAGATTTGGTTTGGCATTGTTGATGTGTTTATGTAAAAGGCATGACTATTGAATGATCAATGAAATGGACTTGAAGCATCATTTGAATTGCATATTGAAATTTTATAAGAATGCCTAAATGATCGAATATATTGACTATTTATGGGTATAGTTGACCAATGGTTTACGGGGAAAAATAATGCTGCACCCGATATCTACTCTTGAAACGTCCAAGCGCATATGTGAATCCTCTACATGGATTGGACTTGTACATGCATAGATATAAGTATGAGGTTTCTTATTTGTAAATTTGATGTCGTGTCATAGTTTTATACCACCTCTGATGAAAAAAGTGAGTATCAAAAGAGACATGATAATAAGACTCCTTTTATTATGATGTGTATATTGAGTCTCAAAACGTTAATTGGTCTCTAGCTCAACATGTTCACCATGTGAGGCACATTTCTTAATTGATTTGAATGTCAAGAAATCTCCTATAAAGAGAACCGAAGTATATTGGTCCATATACAAAGATGCCTGAACCTGAAGTTCAGAAGATAAATGCGTACAAAATATAAGCAAGTAATTGCCATATGTATTTGAGGTGACTAAATCTTCTTGTTCTTGGTGTAATAGCACTACCAAAAGTGTATGTCCATTTGATATCGGACATTGAATGTGGATGTTTAAATGAATTATGAATATGAATCCGCAAAACTAAAAGTGCTTGAAATGTAGTCCCAATGTGTTTATTTGATGACATCCCGTATGAATGCATATGCTATCTATACATAATCTCGGGATACGAAACAACCCAATCTTTTTGTTATGTGAAACCTTGAGGATTTGATATGTGATTATTTATATGGGAACGAGATAAACTATGAAATATCGTCGACGATAATTTGAATTTTTCTGAAGCACGTGCTAGATAATTTGACAAAAGTTATATATTATTAATGAGTGCTAGATGCACTGGGAATGAGATAAATAGAGAAAGCAACAATGACAAAATATCAGCTCGCATATTAATGTTTGTGTTTTCAGACCTAATGTCCAAACACGAAGATACTATATCCTATTCAGATATAGATAAGTGTTTGTAGAAAAACACAACATAATGAGGTGGAGAGATACGAAGCGAAGCTAACTGCCTAAGGGTTTATGCAGTGACCCGTATGATAATAAAATTTTTCCTTTGTGATATAACGTTCTGTTATCATATAAAAATGACAATAAGATTGAAAGTTTACTAAATGGACGTTATGATTGTGCATGAGTCGCTTGAGAAGACTCATGTAATCAATAATAACTTGAATCATTTCGATATGTAATATAGTATTATGAAAAGCTCTTCATTCCTAAATGTGGAATTGAAAATGGAATGTTTTGATCAAGAATGTCTCGACTGAAGTTTGAGCATCATTCATTTACGATGTCCCAATTGAAGTACAAATTCGGGTTGCATTACACATGTGCGATGGACGTTATATATTTCACTAAAATAGTATTTAACATATTACATCTTGAGAAAGGTCAAATAAAAAACCATCAAATTCGTTCTAATAACGATCCTGAAGTATTGTTCACTATACTCCCTATAATTAATTAAGATTATCTTTATAACGGGAAACACATAAGTTGTACTCTTTTTTCTTTGTCGATATTTTGTCCCTTTAGAATTTTCATGACTAAAGATTTTAAAGAGGCAATGCAATGCTTTGTAGCATATGTCATGCACTCTTTTTCTCAAATTGTTTTTTCCATTGGTTTTGGTTGAGATTTTTAACGAGACATTGACATAATGCAATAATATTAATTGGGATAATTCACGGTTTAAGTTTAGTGGATATGAGATGCATATGAGATCCACATTACATTGATCCAAGATGCACACATTGAAGATCTCAGATCGACAAGACCAAGGACATAGTCTCGACGAGATCAAAGGAAGTAATGCATCGTTATAAGAGGAAGATGTCGTATGAGTTGCTCATATCAAGGGGAGATTTATATGCAGCGTATTTTTTTTTTTTCTTTTGTCAGGTTTTTGTCCCGTTGGATTTTCTTGAAAGGTTTTTAATGAGATGAAACACATGCGTTTTTTCAAAGGATGAATCCAAAGAAGAGTGTCATGAAACGATTGATATAGATGGATGTTAATCTTCTCCATTTATAACCTATATCAATGTGTATGACATTAACTGCTTTATCATAAACTCTCTATGTATTAACTCATGAGTTTATGATGTATGGCTTTTGTAATTCCCTCGTTACACATGTAACCTCTAACTATTCATCTTCTTAAATTTAATGTATGTATGCAACTCCTCCACCCCCCCTAAATAGACAACGTTTGTAAGTGTATGAGAGGTACCAAAAAAAAAAAAACATGTGCCTGTACCTATGAAAAGGGAATATAATACAAATGTTTCATGTTTACTTGCTTTCTTATCTTATTATTGTATTGATATTATTTCATTGTGTTCTTGATACATCATTAATTTCACAATATCACTCAAATTATTAATTATTTAATTCAAAAAATAATCTGCATAAATCAATTCCGTAATATTGTTGAAAAAAGAAAATATTACACAAATAACAAAAGGGATATTACAGCTTGGAAAATAAAAGAAAAGAATTTACCACACCAATTTATGCAAGTTTTTTCTGGTCGAGTATTGTGTTCATTTTTTATAACCAATGACAAAATGCCACGACGACAAGATGTTCTCCTACATCTTTTTTTAACTGTTGTTGAATATTGAATGATTTAAAAGGATATTTTTTATTTATCTCTTTCTAATTTTTTCAATAACTAAACTAATTCTTAAACAACTTTATCTTGGTATAATTGATAAAAAATAATTTGATAATAAATTGATAAAAGAGCGTGCATGGTATTTCTCATAGTTCAATGCCGGGTCTTAAATCTCAAGGCCCAAGCCATAGCCCCGAATGAACCACCTCCTCACACCAGTGCAGGAAACCGGCCCCTCCACTCCAACCACGGAAAATGGCTTCTCCTCGCTCGATCACCGCTAGGTCCCACTCCCTTCTCCGAACCCTCTCAGCTCTTCTCAGGCCCACACCCTCTCCCATTTCCCCTTCCCTTCCCATCTTCACCTGTTCGGATATTCTAGAATCTTCTAGAACTCCGCCTGACCCCTCGCCCTCTCCGCACTCTCTTTCGTCGATTCTATCTAGAAGCTTCTGCTCTCGTCCCTCGAATGCAGGCGAAGATGGCCTAGTTCCCGCGCCGATCGATTATAGGTGATTTTCTGGAAATGGAATTGAATTGAATAGTGTCGGTGTGCGATCTAGGGTTTCGGTTATCGTTCTGTGTTTGGAGAGTACTGGATTTTGTTGTTGTTGTTGCTGTTGGATGAATTGCTATTGATTGTTTGATGGTTGTTGTGGACAGATCTGTGTTGCAGGAAGATGAGTTCCATCAGCTTGCCGATTCCACGATCCATGATCTACGACAGAATTTAGAGGTACTACTTTGTTGAAGGATCTCATGTTCCTTTGCTTGAACTTCCACGTTTTTAAGCATAAAATGCGATGAATTTGGCATTGAAAATTTAATTCCATCTGGAAGTTGTTAGTATAGAGGTTCCCACTCGGCTTCTGATGTCATAATCGGAACTGTATTCTAGGGATAATCTGGGACTGTAGTTGGCTGTTGACAACAATTTGGGGGTGGATTCGGTGTGTGAACTGGTTGAGTGCATAATACTATGTATTAGCATTGTTGAGTAAATATATGTCGAGGATGATGTACAAATCATCTTCTTGCCGTGCCAACACAATGAGAAGAACGTGATCTACCACGTTTCCCGAGCTTGAGTTACTACTTTATACTAGTTTACTTGGTCTCGACTTGTTGCGGGGTTATCACAAGATTATGCATGCTGTTGTGTCTCTTCTGCTGGACAGGAATATGGAGATCGTATCCAGATGGATGGTTTCGACGTAGACTATGGGGTACGCACTAACAACTTGATTGTGGTTGCACAGTTTCACTTAAGATTCTTTATTTTTTCCTTCTTTTTTTTTTTTTTATAAAAAAAATTGCCTAAATCATCTATGTTTCATGTTTTGAATGTAGAATCAGGTGCTGACCTTGAAACTAGGCGATCTGGGAACGTATGTCCTGAACAAGCAGACTCCCAATAGGCAGATTTGGTTGTCCTCTCCGGTAAGGTAATCAGTCTCCTCCACAACTTCATACCGGCTTTTGTTTTGGCACTCTGATTTCTGTTTTATTGGTATTTGGTATTGTTGATTAAAATGAAAGCAAAGGTGCCTTCTTAGGATGTGCAATTTTAAAAATGTTTTTTTTATGGAGAAAGGGTGGTGTTTATGCATATGTTTTTCGTGTGTTTAGTAGTATCTGTGTATACATTCTTGCTGTAAGATGTTACAACTCCGATGCAGTGGTCCTTCCCGATTCGATTGGGAGCGAAGCGATCAAGCTTGGGTTTACCGAAGAAACAAATGGAATCTATCGAGACTCTTGGAGGAAGAGTTGGAGCAGCTTTGTGGCGAACCGATCAGCCTCTCTTGAATGCAAACTGCTATAGAAGCATCATGTAATCAGAAGGTGGTCGCTAACGATGTTGTCGGCGGTCATATAGCTGTGCTGCCGTGATTTGTCGGCAGTCATCTTTGATAATAGAACGATGTTGTGTAGTTATCTGACAAGAATCCAGATCGTGTTTGCTGTGTTTCTTTGCATTTGGTCCATGAACACAAGATGAAGAAGCCATTAACTAGAAGTGATGCTTTATATGATGAATCGTATGGAGGAAGACATTGGTAGTCAGCGGGAGCTTCCACACTGAGGGCTTATTTCAAGCCTCCCAACCTCTAAAACTCAAAAAATAAAGTGTAATTTATCAAATTTGTCCACAATGGTATCACTCTTCCCCATCAAATTTAAGTGAGCTCCATAAAACTCCATACGGAACTCTTCCGTACGAGTTTTGTGTTAAGAGGCTCAAACTAATGGGACCCACCTCTTTTTCCTACTTCATGTGAGAGTGCTAATCACCCTTGCTCATCATATTTCTTTTGTTTTTATTTTTTTCTCTCTTTTTTTTTTTGTTTCGTATTTAAATTTTGATTCCACCAACATATATATATTTTGTTTTTCACGTCTCTTAATTTTTTGAGACATTTCATTTTTTTTGAGTTTAAAGAATCATTTTGTTGAACATCAATGTTAGGTTACCACACTTCGCTGGTGACGGCTCTATTTGTGCCAGTGTCTGCTCAAAAGCACGTTCTATATTCTTCCACCAACGAAGTAAAACAAGGTCGAGAATTTGACTTAACTAGGCCAAGTTGGAGTCATCAACTTCGGACACGTGGAGGAGAACACCATGGAAACTTTAAAGTAAATGCCAAGACCCAAATTATGCAGAGGACAAGTTTGTCATTACGAAGAAACATTATAATTCAGGTGACATGTTCAGACATGGTAAAATATCTAGAGTTTTTTTTTTTCTCATTTACTTTTCCTTTTCTTTTTTAAAAATTGATGGATTATGAGGGAGGGGAATTGATAACTTCAACAAGGAATCATCCAGTTGGTACAGAATCAAAAGAAGAGGAGTCATTGGCCACACGATATTTCCCCACTTTGTATGGACCATGTCAAAAGGATCTCAACCACATGATCACAATAGGCCATAATTTGACCTCGCAATTATTTTAAGCCACTATTATTACATGTCTTCATCATTAATTAACCTTTTGATTCAAAATATCACCATTGTCTCCTCCACCGCAACTTTACTTTTTATGCTTAACGAGTTTTAGACCTCATATCACTGAATTACTCCCCGAAAAGGCGTCACTTGGCTCAATCCATCTTAATGACATAGGGATTGGCACATTGATAATATTCTCCTCGTTCAAATTAAGATATTTTTTTATATAAAACATCATATTATTTTATTTTATATCATATTAGGTCATTTATTATAATTTTTTATCAATTTAAGATATATATAAATTATTATATCGGATCAAATCATTAACATTATTCCTCGACATAAAAAATTATCAATTGGATAGATTATATGCGTGGATCCCATTATAACAACAATCGTATCATAGACTAACATATCATATTAAACAGATAGAAGTTTTCATTTTACCTCTAATGAGAAAACAAGACTATGCACATTGTCATTGTTGACTTTCATTTTGCAATCCTAAACCAAACCATCTAATTACTGCACTCAAGAGGAAATATCCCCTTGATTATCTACGGAAATATTCACGCAAAATTCACTCTCCACCAAGTGAAATCTCAAACGCAACTGAAAACTAGGTGCAAAGAAGGTACCACGATACTTGCGGCGATAATTTTGCGTTATCTTTTCTCTATCTAAACAAATTATTCTCGGCTGGCATTGCCACCACTTCCATCACCGCCGCCTCCGCCGCCGCCGGTGTCAACTTCTTGAATTATTGTTCCGTGACCTAAGTCGGCGATTGTCCTGTTATCGAACAAGTAAACAGATTAGAATCAATACAGAATCTCCAGTGGATCAGATTGAATTGAAATCAGAAATCGAAATCGGAAGAAAATCGTACTTGAGAGTAGGAATCTGAACAACCACCTTCATCGCACTTTCGCTTCAAAAACGAAGGCGATTGAGCATCAGTGCTCTCTTCATTGGATAGCCACGAGTCTTCTTCGCTGCTCGAAGAACTCGTCGCCGGCGGTGGCGGCGTCAACGATCTCCCTGGAACCACCCGAGTATCATCCTCTTCTCCCTCCTCCTCCTCCTCCTCCTCCTCATCATCATCATCCTCATCCCCTGTTTCAATTTCAATCGCTTCGTCTCCGATCTCATTCTCACCGCTCTCTTCCGCCGCTTTTTCTCCAACGCACTTCTTACAGAGAGAAAACGTCGTCGGCGAAAGCCTCGAACCAGAAGCACACCACGGCGTCGGAGACTGACATCGACGGCAGAGTAGACACCTCGAGTGACGAGCCACGAGGAAGTTGGCGCCGTGGACGGCGGCGTCGCATCCCCAGCACAGCCTCGCCTGGTCCGACTCGCAGCTGATCCTCGCCGGCGACCACTTACACAGCTCGCAGCTCATCACCATTCTCCTCCTCATCACCATTCTCTCTCTACTGTGGAAAAATCATCCACAGATAAATGGAATGAGAGAGAAAAGAAAATTTATCTTTATTTATTTTCAAATGAAAATGGAGAGGAAAAAATCTGTCCTTGCATTTCGGTTTAAATGACGGAAGTACTTCTACCAGTAAACGGATTTTCATGGAGGGGCAAAAAGGACAATTCACAAATAGATGAGTTTCCTTGCCTTGGAAACCGTGAAAGATGTAGACACGTGTCGAAGTTTGAGACAGGGAAGGGACCAAGCGGTTGAAGAGAGGCCGATATTTTGATGCCAGCGTGGAGGGTGACGCGGCTGTGAAGAGATTTGATTGGGTGAGGTGGGATGGGGGAGGTGTGGGGTTGGGAGTGATGCGCGTGGGATTGGGTAACGTGGCGTGTGGTGGGGACTGGGGTCGAGTAAGGGGCCTGATGATGGAGCGATGGTGACGGAGAGGATGGGGGCGGTGAAGCCGAGAGAGGCGCCGGGAATCTCGGTGGCTGTTGAAACTGACTTGTGGTGCAGATGCTTTGTCATGACATCGTAGTTTTTGAATGTTTTTAAAGTGATTTTAATGTTCTTTTTCGTAAATTTTTATATTATCAATTTGTTTGAGATTATTTAGTGATGTTTTTATCTTAAAGTTAGTGCAGGTCATTTGTGGTATTTGTGTTGATCTCCGTCTCATTTCAGCTCTAAGTTATACTTTTTTTTGTTTTATAATATAAATAATAATTTGATTTAATATATGAATTTATGTATATGTTTAATTTGTGTTAAATTTGATGAAATTTTTTTTCATAAAAATAGGGTTTATTATAACAATTGTGTTATAAGATAATAAATATATTATAACAGATGGGGATTGTTTTGGAATTTTTTAACGTGAAAAGGTTATTAAGTATGACATGTTGCATATATTTTTTACGATTAAAATAGACAAATATTGCATATATTATAAAACAAAAAGAGTAGTTCATGCGTCTCAAGGAAAATTACACTATTTTGATTGAACATATACGATAAAAAACTTTGATTGATGTTGCAGTAGGATCAAATATTATTTTTTTAAAAAAATATCGTAAAATATTAATGATAATACACGTTACATATTACTCCATCTATTTCAAAAAATGGCACTATTTAAACCGTGAGCTAATAAAAAATTTAAATCTTATCATTTGAATAAGCAATAAAACTATTCAAATTGCATGTTGAATAATGAAAAAAAAAACTTAACAATAATTATGGGATGAGGTAGCATATATTGATATTATAAGAAATATTCTCATTTATTTTTTTGATTTTGTCTTTTAGGTTATCTCCTAAAAAATAATGGGATTTTGTCTATTGATAGCTTCGGTTGGTGTCTTATTTTACCGTTTGTATTACATTGAATTCATAAAAAATGATTAATTTATTTGTCTAAATGTGTGAAAAAGAGGGATGAGGAAAAATAAAAAAGACATGGTGATGGGTTTGACTAATGTGATATAAATTAGACTTTGATAATTTTATATTAAAAAACTTATTAAATAAGAAAATATTAAAATTAAAATAAAATAATCTAAAAAAAATTGAAAATTAAGATAAAACGAAAAGAATATTTTCCAATAATTCTTCGAATAATTGATGATCACTAATCTTAAATCACATTTCTATTGCTTCGTGTAATATTCCATCCTTATCACATTAAACTGTCAAATGTCATTTGGCAGTAGAAAATATATACAATTATCCTGCTCCATATCTTTATATATAAGGATTTTTTGCATCAAAGGATTCACCCAATCGATTCTCTATCCGTATCTATATTTCTATATTACTCCTTATTCCTTCTTTCACTCTTTATATCTAGAGAACCAAAAACCCGATTTACTACATTATTTTAATCGTTATTTTAAACTATTATCAATCAATAATATTAATAATTTTAATTTTAATAAAAACTAAAATCTATAAATTATTAATTCAAATAAAAATTATATGCCAATAATTTTATGATAAAAAATTACTTTCTCCATAAATATAAAACTCATTTCTAAGTCTATAATCAGAGTACCTATATAAAAGTGTTGATAATACATAAGTATATAAAAAAATTAATATATGAAAAATATGCATATATATAGGGAATCGATATAGAAAATATGTTGGATGACTAAATAAACTGGATCTCTATATTAAAAAAATAACACTGTAACATTATATAGTACGGATAGGGATAAAAAATCTATTGTGAGTGGTATTAGAGTTTTCTTGGGATAGATATTATGTATCCCATTCGTTTTAATTTATACTATATTCTTCTCAAATAAATTATGAAAAATATATTTGATATTATTAATAAAATCATTAACCTTATTGTATTGGACAAAAATGTCATCGTGTGATGATAAGTAAAAGTGAAAAAGAATTGTGTGTGGTAAAGATAGAAAAGATAATGATAAAAAAATGATATAATAAAAAATAAGAATAGTTAGAACATTTATGCATAAAAAAATGTCAATTTAAGAAATGCTTAATTTACCTGTGATGAAAGGAGTAGATAACCTGTGATGAAATGAGTAGATAGCGTCTTTGTTTTGATCGTTGCAAATTACATGAAATCATTTCCTTTAAACAATTTATACATATAAAAATATTAAAATAGATCATCATAACTTACATATTCACAAAAAATTTAACTTCACCGTCACTGAAAATAATTATTTTTTGTTTATCAAATTTCACAAAATTCAACACACATATATTTCTCATGCTGCTTAATCCATTTTTTGGGTTTGGGTTTGAGGGAGTTTGAACATTCACACAGGATAATATATTTTAAAAAGAAGAATTATTAATATGTATTTCTATTTAATTTTAAATACATAAAAATATTCAATCATAATTTTATTGTCATTAAGTACCTTATTCTCATCCAAGAAAACTCACTCCATCGTCGCCGCCGCCCACTATCACCACACCTCCGTCGTCGCCACCGAAACCTTCCAAAGAGGACACCCACCCATCGTCGTCGTCCCAAAACCCCTTACAGAGGACACCCATCCATCGCCGTCGTCGTCCACCATCACACCGCCACGGTCGCGGTCAAACCCACCCCAGAGAGGACGCACTAACGCCAAAAGGGGATAAGATGGCAGATTCATATACCTAGTGTATCATAAATGGGTCACGAGTTTCAAAAGGCCATGAACTTATGAAGGTTGAAGAGCACGTTGAACACACTTCCCGAAAGTCTGTTCCCTTTCATATCTCGAAGAGTAAAGTAACTATTGTCCAGCAGAATTCATACCATCAAACTGATAAAGAAAGACCTTGATAGCACAGAGGACAGTTGATCATGAGCTTTGCAGACATAAACAGAACCATATCTTTGACACGTGGAAAACAGTAATAATAATAAGAAGAAAGGTAAGAAAAGATGCGAAAGCAACATCAGATATATATTTGAGATGTGAAAATCAATATTTTTTTTTATCAAAGAAACATAAGATGAGAGTTGTAAATCAGAAATAGAATTGATTTGGAAAAAAAATATATAATATTATTGGGATATTTGTGTGGAAAAATAAATGGGGTGGTATTGTCGGCAATTTTTTCTTCAAAAAAATGTAAAAATAAAAAAATAGGATATGTGGATAAGAAAAGTAATGCATTGATGTTAAAAAAGTTTGTTGAAATATGTACAAAAAATATAAAATATAAAATAATGAATAATATATCATTAATTATAAAATATTATATTTTTTGTATAATAAATAGTACTTATTATGTCCAAAATTAAATGCTACAATTGACCCGTTACGAAATTTTATGTGTATGTTCAATTTGTATGGATTTTGATGAAAAAAGAATATTCTTTTACTTATACTTGAATTTACTATAATAATAAAAAGAAAATATTATATTTATTTTGAGACTATTCTACAAACCAAATTTTCATTTACTATAAATTCTCTGCAGTTTTTGTATATGATGTGTGTGTTTTTTTTACATTTAAAAGTTTTAAAAAAAATATTAAAATCTTGTTAGAAAAATAACAACCCAAAACAAAATAAATATAAATTTTTTTAATAATAATAACCTCAGAAAAAATAATACTCTTAAAAAAATTCAATAAAAAATAAAAAATAAAAAATAATCTTAATCAACCAAACAAAACTACCCCATTGAATCAAAAATTCTGACCCACTGCACAGTGCTGTTGCACGCTGGCAACTGCAATGCAGAGGATCCCAATTCGTAAGAAACTGACAGAAAGTTAATGAATCCGTGAATGTCGTTAGCGTCAGGGTAATATGTCGAATTCGCCGTCGTAAAATTTGGCGTCCCTGACGCCCCCAATCTCCACTCCGATCACCGATCCACCATCAATGTCCTCCACCCAATAATCCCACCACCACCACCGCCATGGACAAACACGTCCACTCCTGCCTCACAAAACTCTCAATCCTCCTCGCCACCATCTCCACCCTC
>LIEC01006639.1:0-24976 GCA_001925005.1 Drosera capensis
GAGACCTTGTGATCCATCTCGTAGTAGTACTTCTTGCGGTAAACGTAGTTCCAAATGTACATGATGGTAATGGATACAGTAGCGAAGGCGATAGGGAGGTAGCCTCCGTGGGGGAACTTGTACATCACCGAACTTAAGTAGGTGAACTCGACGGACATGATGATAACGATGTAGCCGATTACAATAAGTATGTGCTTCTTCCAAATTATCAACATGACCAATACCATGAAGGATGAGGTGATTGTCTCCGCAAATACCACAGCAATTCCTGCATGAAATTTCAGATTCATCTTTAGACATCCATAAAGCTCCTCTTATTCGTTACCACAATCAAGTTCCATGTGCTATAGAGAAGAAAAAACGAGAACTTACCATACGCGTTACCAATCTTCTCAGTTGTTCTGAATCCAAGAGTGACGCAGACGCAAGCGAACATGAGGATGAAATTGACTTCAGGTATGTATACTTGGCCTTCATACTTGGCAGATGTGTGAACAACTTTTACACGAGGAAAGCATCCAAGAGAAAGAGATTGTTGAAGAATTGAGAAAGTTCCCGAAATCATTGCTTGGCTCGCGATAATTGCTGCCAGAATGGCCACAGCAAACACTGGCCAGTAAACCGGACCTATACAAAGTCAAAAACCACAAACAGTCTTAGACGGAGTACATATCCACATTTAGAACCTTTAAGTCACTACAACCATAATTTTTCTCCAGAATAGTTGAAGTCAAGACAAATGCAGATAGAATATTTTATACTTCGCCATGGCTCGGGAAACGACATTAACAATTTACCTGGTATAGCCTTGAAGAAGGCATCGCCGACATCCCCAGGATGGTGGCGGAGATAAGAAGCTTGACCTGAGTATTGCATTATAAGAGCAGGGTACGTTACGAGGCATGTGCTTATCTGTATCGACTTTACTGCAAAATGGCCAAGATCTGCAAATAGAGCCTCCGTTCCTGGAGCACAATGAGATACATTTAGGGCAATTTTTCAACAAATCACTTTATGTGCTTCTGTTATAGATTGAAGCCTGCAACTAAGAATCAGAAGGAGAAATCTTTTTTACCTGTGATACAGAGGACGACACCACCAAGAGAAACCCACGCATCTTTCCCGTTTCTTCTGAAGTACTTAACGATTTCCCATGGATTTAGAGCTTTGACCACAGTGGGGTCGTAACTGATGAAATTGTAGAGGCCGATAGCAGCAATGATAGAGAACCAAAGACATAGTATTGGCGCGAAGCTGTAGCCTACTTTATCAGTTCCAAATCTTTGAAATGAAAAGAGTAAGACTAGAATAGCTACTGATATCCATACAACCCTCCCTGCATCATAGTAGAAACAAGACAGCATTAGTGGAACAACAGATTGCATGTTAAAAATATTGCTACAGATTCGACCTTCAAGAGCATAAAATTTAGCATTAAGCACATTTAGCAGAAACTAACTGAACATATGGTGATATATTTCAAGAAGAGCCAGATAAACTAGAAATTGTTACGAGATTACGAGCTTATCCGTATGCTGCATCTTTAACTGATCCAACTCGAATTTGATCAAGTCATCAATTTTGATGTGGCATGATGCACAAATACTTTGTTTCACAATTTTTCATCTCTTTTAGCTATCAAGCATCAACTCTATAATGTACCTTGACAACTACCATGCACTCGACACCACCAACCCCGCACCAGCCTCCATCCCCGGTGTCACCACCCACCAACCCCGTTATCATTGGATTAGTGCAGCCCAGCCGGAAACCAATATATTCCGGGAAAGACAATACTAAAGCAAACCAACTACAGCCTGATTCCCATACTGGACAATCATTGATGTGAGAGGCTTATCAATGATCACAAAAACATTAGGCTATCCATGGATGATGGAACTAATCATTGTGATGAATATCAATCAAACTGTACCACATGGACCTGTCAATTATTTATTGATGAAGAGACTGATACAAATTTATCCCATTTGTATACCAACGCAATAACATTCCTCCAAGAAGATTATTTGAAGTGAAATAGTAGTGTAATTCATCACCACTCTTTTTTTTTTTCCGCATCAGATCACATTTTTCCGCATCACCACATAAGACAAAGACGTCTCTGACTTTAGATATAATTAAAAAGTCATGCGTCTTCTCATCAAAATCGTATCTTTTTTCATTTGAGAATTTATTTACAATCCTATTTTAAAAAATTTATCTATAAAAAAACCTAATTAAAAAAAATCCTCGTGTTATCAAGTTCCCGCATCATTTTCCGATGTTCCCTTCTTTTTGGTGGAAACAGTGGCTCCATAGTCATGGGAAAGGACAACAAGTGAAACAAGTAGCAAGCACAATTATGACAAAGGAGATTTTTAAGCATGTGAAGTGGGGGTTTCATATCATGAATGGAATTTTTACCTTCAGTCATGGCAGGTGTAGCAGCCTTCACTCCGCCCACGGCCGATAAAACTGCAACCACAGAATTGGAAAAAATTCAATCGCTGTCAATCAAAAAGCACCAACATTATTCATTGGTATCCCTACCACCGACCATGACATAAACTTGATTTTATCATCAACATCAGTATGTCACGATATCATAATTTATTAAGAGATTGTTATTTTCAAGGATCAATTTGTCAGTGTCAAGTTATTGTTATTTTGTGAGAGAATATTTTTGTTAAAAAAAAATACATGTGTGTGCTTTCTTTGTCTTGAAGGAATGAATTTTTATTTTGAAAATATCAATTTTTTTTAATTATCGTATATATATTTATAACTTGAAGTCAGTATCCATGGTGTATGTACATATGATTGACTGACCGTACCATAGAATAGTGAACGCTATGAATATTGAAAATGAAAGAACAATAGGAAGAAAAGTATGCCATGTCCATGAGCTGAAATCTAGTGGAAGACATTTTGTTTTTTGCTTACCCACCACCACATTGTCACACTCATACACAAGTTTCGTATGAACTCAAAAAAAGGAGTTTCAAGGTCACCGAGCAACCAGGAAAAGTGGAAAAAGAAAAAGATACTGTAACACATGTTGTCCGTTTAGTGTTCACCTATCATAGATTTAAGAGCACCAAAAGCCAAGATCTCATGCTTAGCTCAAGAAAGATACCCCTTTTCAGATAGTCAAAGAAATCACACGCTGATGTTTAATCCAAATTAGAATAATAAGGGCAGAATCAGTGGAGGAAATATACTCTGCTTGGCTCGTTTTAGTATCACATTATGGCCGACTTCGTGCCCACTGTTCTAAAAAGCGATATACCAAACCGCTTAATCATAAAGGATTAATGAAATGCCCCAAGGTCGAGCAACAAATGATGTTTTGTCACCAATCGCCACTTCATATGATTAAGGTGTGAGACCAATATCTCTTGTGAATACATTTTCTAGCAAGCCAATGACAGGGTAGAAAGGTCAGATTTGCCGTTACGATCAAATGCTACGTTTCTTGACCACAAATCACTTTTATCAGTAGTTGCTGAAATGGTTTCCTGATTTCCTCCATGTATGATATCATTCGTTGTCAAGCTTGTCTTTCATGAGAACATTCAAGACTTATACTTTGGTTTCTACTTATAGAGTTCCAGCTTCTTTCATTTTTACTTTTATTTTTGGAAATTTTCCACAGTAACTCCAAGCATCCTATAGACACAGAGTTACACTTTTAGTCTTCGGTAAAAGCGCAAGCGACTTGTGTTCCATTTACTTGACTGGAAGAGTCATTGAAAAGCAAAACATAGCAAGCTGAATGTGCACAATAAGATGAACAGAATCAAGACTAACCTGAGATGCAGGGAGTGAGGATGCCATCTCCGATAACCAAGGAAGTCGCGAGCATTGTGAAGAACAACAGGATGAACTTGGCAGCTTGGCTGCCCTCTAAAACTGATTTAACCTTTGAAGACCATCCAAGACGAGAACTCGGGAGCTCGAGCTTATAATTGGACACATCTTTGTCCTCTGCTTGTTGGCTTGGTATCAAACCGATCTTGGCATGTCGGCATAACAAAGAATACAGAGCAAATGTTCCACCTGAATGTTATCCAACAAAGAATAAGAGTCAATCTTATGTTTCACAAACAAAAAAAAAAAAAAAAAACATTTGCTGTCACATTTTTGTTATTAACACTTCTTAAGCAGGAAAATAACTTAGAATAGCAGACAATCATCATGAGCCTTTAAAATTTAAAGATGGTCTGACAAAAAAGAAAAAAAGTAAGGAAAAAAAGGGCTGGAACACTAATCTAATGAAAAAAAAAAGGAGCTAGATCATGCTAGCAACACCTTCTTCTCTTTTTCCTCGGTTTATTTTGAAGTTTGAACATCTATCAACAAATATGTCATGAGAATCCAAAATTAATAACCAAGAGCAATATGCGAAAAAGACTGTCCTTATAATTAGTCATGAGGCTTGACTCCCTAAACATATAGAACGCGAGCTGATGTAGCCACTATATGTTGATATTTTAGTACATGTTCTTGATATTTTGGAGCATCATGGACCTATGTTTTTATCAACCAAGTCCTTCTATGAACAGTATTCAGAACTTGTTCACTAGCTGATAATTGAGCCCCACTTGAAGAGCGTAACTATCACACCAATCCAGTAATTGAATCCAAAGAGAAATAAACAAGGCAAGTCAACTCTCTCTTCCATTTTTATTTTCAAAAGTCAACACAAATTATTGGATTATCTATCACATTATTGGAGAAGAAACTTTTATTACACGAAATTGATCATTGTCCGCTGAATCATTCACTAAAAATAGACCTTTTTAAATAATTGATCATTGTCCGCTGAATCATTCACTAAAAATAGACCTTTTTAAATATACTACCTGTAATATATATACTAGAAATATACTTCCTCCGTCTCATAATAATTGTAACATTATTTCGAAATTATACTATTTATTACGTATTTTGATACGTTACGTTTTAATAGTGAATGATATGATATGAATTTTATTTTGGTTCAGAATTATAGTTAATAATTTATATTATATTTGATATTTCACGATAAATTTATAAACAATATTGTGCAATCGTCCCGCGAATCATTCGTAATGTCAACTTCATGTTTTACATGATTAAACATTACAATTATTATAAGACGAAGAGAATACTTAAAAATATAAACAAGATTATCTTCAACTACAAAATACTTCCTCATAATCATGATCAAGCCACGAACATATCCAATTGACTATTCAAACAACTAGGTACTAAATTAAATTATCATATAACTATATGCTAATTATAAGTTATCTCCGTACATTTATCTTGATATTGGTCCACATTAGTACGAGGAAGCAAAAATTAAAACCAACCGTCTGAGTGTAAAAGAAAACGCACAAGAGACAATGGTATTGATTCGGTCCACCAGGAAAGTTTCTGATAGGCTTCTTACAATTTCGTTCGTTACTTAGACTAATAGGACGTCCAAATCTAAATAAAGTTGACCAACAGACTAAGCCACACACTATAACTAATCAGCCTAACCCAATGCCTCGTTCATGTATTCTCTTCAATCCCATTCAAATTATAACGGTTTGATCCAACACTATAATTTATATGTGTGTTAAATTAATAAGGAATGACAACTTTATCCTTATGAGTGTGTGAAATAAAAAAAATGAGGAAAAGAAAAAAAAATGATGTTGGATGAGTTGATATGATATAAAATAGATATATTTTGATATTTTTATGTTAAAAAAATTATTCAATATAAAAATATTATAATTTGGATCACACATTTTAAAAAAGTGTTTATAATTTGAATAGGATAAAATGAGTATATGTACTTTTGATTATATTATACCTTCAATTATAAACCATATATTTCCTCTATTCCGCATATTTTATAATATTTATTTTAATCACTTAAACTTATATCTATCTTTTTTTTTTGTAACTTTAATTTTCAATCACATATTTATTTATCTCTCCATTTTTTTAATTCCTAACAACACGTAACATTCCAAAATGAAAATATTATAAAGAATTTGACACATCCATAAATAATAAAATGATATGAATTATATGGGACAGAAAAAATATAAATCAGTATCATTTGTATTCGCTACGTTACCCTTTAATAGTCGTCCTTTTGACGTAACTTAAGTGGTGGGTCTTCGTCATCCTAAAAGGTTATTCCACTTCTATCATGTTCTGTCTAGCACTTGCCTACTATTGTTAAAACTTAAAACATAGACATAAGAACATGGATTTGTTTAAGAAGCTGGAAATGTAAACAGAGCGTACCATTGCCATTGTCGTTGGCTCTCAAGACGATGAAGACGTATTTGACGAGAGGCAGCAATGTGAGGGTATAGTAGATGAGAGACAAAACGCCAATGATGTCGTCTTTGTGCTTGATGCCGTTAGGGAATGTGCTCGCGTAGACGTAAAGAGGGGATGTACCAATGTCACCGTAGACGACCCCGATGCACTGAAACGCTAGCTGTAGTATTACTGCCCAGCTCGCTCCCTATATTTGGGATCAAACAGATCAGCAAATCGTCAGTAAAATGGAAACTACTCTAGTATGTCCATTTCTATGGCACATTTCCAACAGAAGATTACCAAATTTTGAATGATTGAGAGATTTCCGATGACTAACAAACCGGAGATGTATACATCACCGGGTAGACTCTTACAGATAATCCAAATGACATATACTAGTACAACAATATTATTCAAAGGCGTACGCCATTTGGATTCTTCGCCCACGGACAAAAGTACTAATAATCCAAAAAAATAGATGCCTAAACATTTTTCGATCTGATAATCACTTATTCCATTGCATTTTCAACTAAAAGTATACATGATCACTACATCTCGCATAAGTCACATGCATCCTATCGTCGTCATTATTGTGCAAACATTTTTTGAAATTTTAGTATTCTGCACAACAATATTAACATTAAGACGACATCAACGTTTATGAGTTATGAGGGAGTATAACATTTGCACCAAAAGTTCAAAACAGTACATGAATATCGTCAGTCACAATTTCATTTTTGAAATACAGAAACAGATATCCTTTTGCACATGGTCAGAAATTAACATTTGACAAGACAATTCCTTATTAAAAAAAGGAAAAAAAGAAGCAAACACCAATTACAAGGCAATTATTGAAAGCAATAGTATTAAGTAATCATAAATTTCATGTCCCATCGTTATCGTCATTTCCCCAAAAGTCCAGTTGTTCGGTAAAATTAACCGCAGAAATCTACAAAAATCCAACGGTCCATGGTTCCAACTTTTACTTGTTGACACCAAGAAAACACTGGTCTTTAGGTGAATGAAGACATTCGAGAATTCAAAAAAATAAAATAAAAAATTCTTATTTTTCCGAGAAAAGAAGGAGAAAAACATTACTCCGGAAAAAAAAAAGGAAGGTAAGAGAGCAATTCGATTACTGAGATACAATAATAACCAAATAAATGGATCGATGATTCATGTGTTGGAACACAACAAAAATTAGATAGCCGAGATCAAGATGTATACTCCGACGATATTACTTTATAATTATGATTCCACTTCATTTAAGTTCAAATTCAATGATCCAAAAATGGAATAAAATACTCCTACAAAACAACTCAACGGACTAAAAACTGAACGATTCCAGCAAATCAACGGCGAAACTAAACCTCAATTCCAGGTTCCAAGTTCATCGAAGCTAGTTAGTTACCTGCTGGAGTCCGTGCCCATGGTGACCTTTCACCTTCGCCGACTCGATATCGAGCGAGTCGTACCTCCGAAGCTTCAGCGGTCTCCGTCCGTTCAAATCCGTCGGAGTCTCGTGCTCTCCCTTCTGATTCGAGTTCTCCGTCTCCGTCTCCGTCTCCTCCGCCGATGCCATTACTAGCAGATTTTGCACGATTCAGCTAAGAGGAATAATCGAGAAGCCGAAACTCGAGATACGAATTATTCCGAGAGAGAGGAGGTGGTGATGAAAATGGTGAAAGTGAAGGGGAGAATGGAGGAGGAGGAGTATTTATAAGGGGAGGAGGAGGCGGTGGGCCACGCGGAGGGGGTGAGTATTTGAGGAGGGAGTGAGGAACGTGGTAGGAAATGGGGCCTGCTAAAAGCCTAAAACTGTCGAGGACTGACTGCTACCACGGCGGGATATTAGGACAAAAACGGATTCAAGATGGGAAAGGCCGACCTTATCGATGATGTATTTGCTCACGGTGTGAATCGATGGGTAGGACATTGTTACTGCCCAAAACATCGCGTGTTTATACGATACAGGTCATAAAAAAACATATTATCACAAAACAATAAGAGAGAAGGATGTTTCTAGAGATAATTTCTCACTTAATTAAAAGAAAAATGACCGTGGTTTTTAGATATTATTGAGAGATTGGTCCACATCAACAAGTCAAATGTAAAAAATGTACACGAGAAAAAACAATTAGTCAAGTATTTAGATAACTGATAGACTACTTGCAATTTTGCACGCTACTTGGATTAATAGCACATCCAAATCTAAATCCAGTTGACCAACAAACTAAGCCTCATAATGCAAAGTTGTTATCCTACCCCGACGCTCAATGATGTTTGACAAACTTTCTACTTCAGATTAATTTTTACCTAAGTCACAATCGTTGGCCCTCGAGATGATGACGACGTACTTGACGAGAGGGAGCAATGTGAATTTACCGTGGAGCACCAAAATGTCGTCTCGGTGTTTGATGTCATTTTCCTGAATATACATAGAGCAGGGAGTATCGATGTCCTCGTAGACAGCCAAATTGCGCTGAAGCGCCAGCTGCAAGATCACTGCCCAATTCGCTCCCTACTTTTCCAATCAACGGTTAGTCAGATAACAGAAATATGAGGCCCATTATATCGCACATTTTTCAAAACAGAAAGAGTACTCCTAACTCGTAAGTACTCTAAACTACATTTATTTTCCAAAATCAGAACCGTGGAGTTAAAATTTCTTTGATGTTACCTGTTGGAGTCCAATGCGCCCGTTACCCTTCCCCGACCTAGAATCAAGGGAATCGCGCCCGTGAAGCTCCACACATCTCCGCTCATTAAAATCCGTGGTTAACCCATCCTCCCTGTGTAGAAAACCTCATTGTGATCTTGCATTGTTGCGTATGATCCTCTGCATAATTCGGTGAAGTCGCGGCGGCGGCGGCGGAGGAGGATGAGCGAGGCCGTTGAGTGCGGTTTGCGGTGGCTATTACAGTGGCCCTGCCGCGGTACTGATGCTTTTTTCAGGATGACTCATACCAGTGTTCAGGATTCTGTCCCTTCGGTTGTTCAATCATGTAGGAGTAGTTTTTTTTACTCAACGTTTGATGAAAAACCGTAACGTTTGTCCATATACAAAAAAGTTTATAGTTTAACGAGATAAGTATAAAATTATCATAAAATATTAAACATAGTTTAAAAATCTATTAAAATCTTAGATTAAAATAATATCAATGTTAAAATTTTGTTGCAATAATGCAAATAGGAGAAAACAGGTAGGGAAAAAAAGTTTATTGTTAACAATATATAAGTTATGTATTATTAAGACATACCCAACAGTGGATATTTTTTTGAAACTTTCAAATCATTTAATCTTCACCACCATTGATTAATCCCTACCGACACATAATACTAATATCATATTCCCTTGACTCTTAAAATATGGGTCAACTGAAGGTGATGTACTCATATCATTGTTGATTTGCAAGCGATCATTAGCTATTTGCTTTGTATACACAAGCTAGGGTCGTGCAACTGAAGCATTATACGCCATGAGATAGCGAAAAATCAGTACACAACAGCAGAATACGCCCAAGGAGGAACTGGTTCTCACAAACAGCCACAAGCCTAAGCAACTTTCACCATTCAAAACAAATGGAGCATCAGGCACTGCTTGGTAAAGTCTTTTCGAAAATCCGATACAGTGAAGTTTGAATCACTGAAGATTGAATCAATCTGGAGTCATCCAGGTGGAGGCAAATCCAAGCTCTTGGACACCGTAAAACCTCCATCGACCACCAGATTATGTCCACTGACATACTTGGCCTCATCGGATGCCAGATAAACAGCTGCGTTTGCTATGTCGTCGGCTTCACAATTGGCTCCTTCAAGTTCACCAATGTCCTTCACTTTCGCGAAAATGTTTTCATCCTCATCTGCAGCATATACCAATCTCAGTTCGTTCATCACCATAGGAGTTGGAATCACAAATGGCGATATTGCATTGATTCGGATACCATGCTGCCTCAGCTCTGCTGCAGCTGATCTGACTACGCCAATTACGGCAGACTTGGAAACTGAGTAGGTATGTGGAGCCATCCCTCCTAACACCCCAGTGACACTCGCCGTGCATAGGATACAGCCTGTGTGACGTGGAATCATCACTCTTGCTGCGTGCTTAATCCCTGCCACGACCCCTCTCACGTTGATCGCCATGACACTATCAAACCTATCTAAGTCGAGATCTATAATTCTGTTGGATGTCCGATACGCCACCCCAGCATTATTGTACATGATGTCTAGCCGGCCATGCTTTGACATAGCGAGATCAACGGAGTTGGAGACGTCGGACTCTTTAGTAACATCACATTGTACGAAACTCGCATTAGGCCCCAACTCATGAGCCGCGTCCTGGCCAAGCTTTTCTTGTATGTCCGCTATCAAGACTTTAGCTCCGTTCTGGATGAACTTGCTCGCCGTGGCTTTGCCAATGCCGCTTGCTCCCCCCGTGATCAGTGCAATTTTGCCCTCTAGCCTAGTTCACCACAAGGAAAAAGCGTCCTTTTAATCCTCCTCTTTTGGTTATCAAGAGCAATTCAGTTGGAAGTTAAAAAGATCGTTGACAAGTTCGCACTACACATTTCCATTGACACCTCTCTCTTTATATTGCAATTCTACTTTCAAAACATGTTAGACATATCCTATTTGAAAATTTTTTATTTTAAAAAATATAAAATCAATTAAATTTAATTACAATACACCCACACTATTATCTTTTTTTATAATGGTTAAAGTAAACCCACACTACTGTCTCGTCTCCGGGATGAGTAAGAAAAAGATAGAAAAAAATAATAGATATCTTTCTTTATCAAATTTCATAAAAATTTAACTGTCAGTTAATTTATGATATTTATTATAAGACGGGGTGAGTATAAAAATCATTTACCAACAAATATCTACAGACTACTTGGTCGAAATAACGAGTTTGACTTCCTCAAAATAGGGTTCTTCAGTTCAAGTCCTATCGTCCCATGAAATTTATCGGAATTCGGAAGAGCTTCAATCCTTCAAAATATGATGTTACCATGTTTCCACTCAACAAATCAATCAAACAGTCGATGAATTTAAATCAGGAGTACATGAACCAAATGTGGATATGAACCTAATTGGATCAAAATCAACTCGACCACTACACAAATAATCCAAGTCTAGCTCAAACTCAAAAACATGATTGCAACAACTCAACTCAACATCAAATGGAGAGGGGATTATCCATACCAATACTCAAACGGAGATTTCGAGAGATAACTAACCTCTTCAGCAGCAGGGGGCTGAGCCTTGACATGACTCAAGATTCAATGGTCGTCTGGTGTGAGAATTAGGTGGAAAAGAGTAGCATATATGCAAAGTGGTTGAGTTAGGAGATGGACCAGATGGGCGAACTTTTAGTGTATGGCCCTGTCTGGGGAACTGAGTGTGGGCATTTTTAGGAATTTGTTGGCGGACGAGAAAACTGAAATCGTAGTAATGGCGTGAACGTGAACGATAGCACTGGACGAAATGCTCAACTTTTTGGGATCGTTTTGTTTTGGCTTCTGCTTACACAATGGTAGTTACCGTTAATGTTTCATTGAATCCCACTTTCATTTCTGGCTTGTTTAATAACAATTAGAATATTTGTTCGTACTGTACGATTATGTGAAATGAGTAATTATGATTAAAATAAATAATATTCATAATAATGAATCAACACTTATCTATATCTACATAAATCATGATTGCTATTTGGAATGTTAGGGGAATAAATAAGCCCGATAAACATGAGATTATGAGGTAGTTTGTACATAAAAATTCAATAAAAGTGATGGGTGTCCTGGAGATAGGGTTAAAGCTTCTCAATTTCATAACATCTCTTGTGCTTGCTTCAGAAAGTGAGGTTCATTTCAAATAAATTACGATATATTATTAAATATATCGTCATATATAGATTATAACGTTTTTATGATATGTAAGTTTTGAATGCCTAAAAATTTATATTACTCCTACTTTATATAAAATCATCCTTATAATTATTTTTTTCTCTTTTTCTCTTTCTACTTAAAATTTCACTTATCTTTTATTCCTAAAATCAAGAGTATTTAAATAAAATCATCAAAAATCAATGAATTTTTTAATAAACCCATACAATTTATCTAGGATGAAGATAGTAATTATTATTATTCTGGGAACAATGGTATATGGATATGTTGGGATGAGAATTTGTTTGCGATGAAATTTGTAGCTAGGTCTGAGCAGTTGCTTCTGTGCAGGGTCAAGTCGAAGGATGAAAAGTTATGTACTCTGATTGGCTTTGTTTATGCTCTCAATACTAGGATTCAATGTTACAAGGTTTGGGATGAGTTGATGCAGCTTAGAGACAAAGTCTTTGAACCTTGGTTAATATTAGGTGATTTTAATATTTTTATATATTTTGAAGAGAAGACAGACTATGAAGGCATTTGTATTAATCCTTGTGATGATATGAAACATTGTTTAACTCACCGTGGGTTTGAGGACCTTATTGTTACTGGGTGTTTTCATACTTGGTTTGATAACCAAGATTCGAAGTCATGAATGAGGATCAAACTTAATAGGGGAATGAGTGATTGACATGACTGGACTTGTATAATGCTAATGCTTGTTTTCTCGAATCTGATATATATGATCATTATATAATGATAATGCTAAATCAACGCATCTCGATTTATGTGAGACGGAGGGGTGCATCATAACCAACAATTTTTCCGTCCTGTTCATGACAGGGAAAAACACAGTATTGGTGTCGTTGGGTCAAACAGTTCCAGAGGAGTATCTATTAAGAGGTTTTCGATTCTACCAAACTGAAGCATCGAATCATCCCGAAAGAAACGAGAACTCTGCGCATCAACCACCCAATCGAAAGGCTATCGTCATTGTAGAATCATCTGCCGCCGCCGCCGCCGCAGATGCTTTGCAGGGAGAAATGCGAGGAGGTCGATTGAGATCGTGATCGGGCACGCAGAATCAGCCAGCAATCTATCTCCGAGAATATCCAGGCAAGCGCTCTCAGTCTCTCCTCTCCCATTCACCGTCATTCTCCGTCGCATTTTTTCAGCAGCGTGATTCCCTTTGTCCATGATCGGGTCTCTAGGGTTTGCGTTAGGTTGACAATTCGTCATGAGCAAATATTGTCACAGTTGCTAGAGGATGAGCGTTATGAGATGGACTTATTATTGTTCACATGCTTATATCAAGGATGTCTTGGACATAGAGGTTATTCTAGACTGAAATAGTCTCTCAGTATGCGGAGCAAGGGTTTAGAGATTCTTGTCTCTTAAACCTTGCTGTGAATCAGAGCCTTTAAGCACTTGACAGTTCAGTTCAATTGAGTTGAGTTTAATATTTGATGATGGTGGTTTTCTGAAATGTAACTAGATTATGGGATTGTTGTTAATTGATGAATGTACAAACCGTAGAATAACTTGATGTGGAGTTCGAATGATAACAACTTGGGTACAGTAGTGCCTTTGGCTGCTGATTGCGAAGTCCCATGGCAGGACTGTCTTAGCTCTCTATTTGTAAAAATAGGGATAAGGTCTGCGAACATCACTATCTCATAAAGAGATCTACTCCTCCACACCCTGCACTTGACGGTATTATGTGGGATATGTTTCTTTCTATCTTTGTTTTTACCGTAGGCTACTTAAAGCTTCATTTCTATATTACCTATGGAAATTCTGGTGTGAGCTGGGTATTGTGGTGGTTTCTTTAAACCAGATCACAAGATAAGAAACCAGGGAACAAATTCAAGATGGATAGCAATTCATCTGCAGGTACTGTTTATCCCCTTTTCTCTAATTATAGTTGTTGATTCCTGCTTGTTTTGTAGATTCTACATATGCTTCTTTCATAGGATCCAAAATACTTCGTATTGCTCCATTAGCTAGAGACTACAACCTATATTTTTGATCTACCCGTTTGATGTGGAAGTTATAATGTTTAGATTCTGCGAAGGTTGGTGGGAGGCTCAAATCAGTTATTCCAACAACAGCAACCCAAGTACTCTACCACTTCGGTACGAGTGGGATTTCTGTAGCAACAGCAACGGCCTTCACTCATCCTTTTGGTTGTGTTCTTGACTTATTTTCTTTTTCTGGCAACTTTCTGATGCCCTTAAATTGGTTCAGCTAGTCTAAATTTAATTTGGACTGATGTTAAAACTGATTTTGCTCTGAGGAACTCGACATTAGATATCTTACTCTTGTGTTACTATATGGTTTCTTCTGTTACTAGCAGATGTTATCAAAGTCAGACTTCAAATGCAACTCGTAGGACAAAAAGGGCCTTTAACAGGAATGGTATGTCCAGAACAGTCAAAAATATAATGACAAATGATTTTCCGCTTGGTTTAGCCCTTTTTTACTGTTGCAGGGAAACCTTTTTTTTCGGATGCTAAGAGATGAAGGGCCTAAGTCCTTTTATCTTGGTCTAGGGCCTGCATTGACAAGGTCACTTCTTTACGGAGGAATGCGTTTGGGATTGTATGAACCCTCAAAATATGTCTGTGAATTAGCATTTGGATCTACCAATATCCTTGTTAAGCTTGCATCTGGAGCATTTGCGGGCTCCGTTGCGACTGCGTTGACTAATCCAGTAGAAGTCTTGAAGGTCAATTCATATGTCTAGCTTTCTTCAAGGGGCGAAAAAGGGCATTCCTTTGAAGCTGTTCTGTTCCGCACCTTGTGTTTCTCAGGTGCGCCTGCAAGTGAATCCAGATTCAAAAGACGCTCTGGGAGAGATGCGCAAGATCTATGTGGAAGAGGGAGCGATGGCTCTTTGGAAGGGTGTTGGTCCTGCAATGGCAAGAGCTGCTGCTTTGACATCATCGCAGTTGGCAACATATGATGAATCAAAGCGGGTCAGGTTTCTAGCATGCCATTTCTCGTGCTTTCCAAATGCTACAAATTTGTGCTGAAGGAACAGGATGATGCACTTTCGTTACTGCCTTCCGCTTCAAATATTCCGTTTGTTTGATGTTGATCAATCTATGTGCAGGCTTTAAAGAGCTGGATAAACCTAGAAGAGGGGTTTCAACTTCATCTCATGTAAGCTGCATTGAATAATAAACTCTATGCTTATGGGTCACAAAATCTACTCCTTCTGCTTGTGACAGGAAATGTGAGCTTATTATTAATCAGATTACTTATTCATCTAGTCACCTGCTTGGCGAATGTCAAGTAGTCTAACATGATATGGATGTGAAAAATTGTATTACTGAGTAAAGGTTTTTGATTCCATAACCAAGTTCAAGGTTTCGTTTCTTGAGAGGCGTTGGTTGTAATTTTGGGCTCTTTAACATGTTTTTGGCTATAGTGCTATCCCTTTGGAGAGATACGAAGATTATGTTATCACCCTTATGAAATTGATATGCAGCAGCTTTAGCGAAACCTCATGCATGAGGTAGTCTTTGTATCTTGCATTATAAGTAAAGGAGGCTTGGCCATTGCAATGGTTTTATTATCATGATGAATATTGGGAACCCCATCTATGGCATTGTGTTAATTCACTAACTAGTAATCATCGCATTGTTTCATTGCTGCTTCCATCAGATCTCAATACCATGCACCAACCCAGGGATAATAAGAACTGATAGTCCAAGGATCAAGTTTAATTGGAATAGGACTTGTATCAGATATCAAATCCGTACACCAAATATATATATACCCATTATTGTAAATTAATTGCAGGTTACCATTGTAGTCCCCAATTTTCCGGGCTCAAAGAAATGTGCCTACACTGATGGCTTATGAAGCACTCTCTAGAATCGTGTGCCATTAGTCATAAGCTCAAACTAGGAGCTCATTAGAGTAAGGTTTTAAAGCGCTTATAAGCTGGTCCTATACTCTTATGGCAAACATTCAATTGGTCGAACATTCAGCTTAAGTTCTAAGATTATCTGAATTGTATGTCTTCTGCTGAAACGTTGTCAATGTTATTCTTTATAGTACTGATGTGTGATTAATTTAGGCTTTACTTGAAGTGAAGGTCGAGTATGGTAGCAGGGGTTGTGAGCACCCTCATGACTGCACCTATAGACACTGTCAAAACACGCCTTATGTTGCAAAAGGAATCTGGAGGACCAGGAAGCTATAGAAATGGATTCCACTGCGGTTACCAAGTACTCCCTTTATTCGATTTTTCTCTTCGCTTCTTCATTTTTTTCTTCCTTGTGCACAATCTGCTCTCCTATTTTCCTTCTATGAGCGACAAATCTGGTCTTGAAGTAAAACTTGCCACTTATCTCAATATTTATAACAAGGCTGCTTTGCTTTTCTGGCGTATATAATGTATATAGTACATGTATGATACATGGTATGGGCTTCATAACCCGTCTTTTCTCCGTGTACCAAGGATTTTAAAAGGCCAGGTTACGATGTACCCTGAACGTGCGGTCATTTCTATAACTATTTAAGCAGTAGCCCCACAGGCCTCGTATATATATATACTTTCTCTGGTGCAATTGTTGTTTCTCAGTGTTCTCGTTATTTCAGATAATCCGCACAGAAGGCCCCCGAGCTCTATACAAAGGGTGAGATGAGATCATAGATTTTTAACCTCGAAACATTGTTTCCGACTGAGGGGATGCCAAATGTGCTGCAAACTGAAAATGCATGGTTCATCTGCCTTTTTGATCTTTGACCTGATTTTGTCTCAGGGGATTCACGACATTTGCACGATTGGGGCCACAAACTACAATCATCTTTGTACTATATGAGAAATTGCGAGAGCTCGCCGGGATCCATTCAATTTAGGTCAGTTGGAATTTCTCGACTCCTTCGGCATCGACTGCTGAACATTGTTAAGCGCGTTTACTGCCCTTCCTTATCTGGTGACTTTCTTACGTAATGTCTTTTTTTTCTCCTTGCTTAGGCTACAGCCGCGATTGCTTCTGGGAGCATACTCGACGCAGAACGCAGGTGTACTTCAGTCAAATACTAGTCGTCAAATTGGATCAAAGTTCAAACGCCACATGTTTTAGGTCAGCACCTGTTTGTTTAGATTTTGTAGTAACTTATCTGCAATTCTGCATCCCTGAGATGATGAACTGGCAGTTTTCTGTCATCACGACAATAATTTATGAAATTGGGCCTCATTTTGATTGTAGCTCGCATTATTAGCAGCAGAGCTGCGAATTTGTAACACTAGGTGATAATATGAGATGAATTCTGTTACTACTATGATTTCCTATTGTTTAAGGATGACCTTACACATTAGTTTAGAAAAGTTGAGTGAGATGATGTTTTTATCGCTCCTTCGAGTCACGTGAAGAGCGGAAATCTAAAGAAAATTTTGTGTCCCTGATTTGGACTTTGCTATCGTGGATCGAACTGTCATGATCTTCGGAACTGGATATATGCTCTAAAAATAGGTTATCTATAGTCTAGTGCATGTAGGATATGTCTTTTGGAGAGTTACAATAGGATGAGATTTGTTGGGCAGTTGAGGTAGAGAAGAAAACGCGAAAAAGAGAAGGAAAAGGATGTCGGGGGCAAAATCGGAAAAGGAAAGGTAAAACACACAAAACCTCAAATCCCAAGGGCATTCAAGTCATTTCAACTTCCAGACACCTTTTCCCTCTCCAAAGGTCCATGACAAGCTGTCCAAAGTAACTCCAAGCAACTCACAACTGCCACCATCCCAGTGGCCTACCCCGTAATTTCACCCCAACTCCAGTGTCAAACATACAATCCCTCTCCAAGTTAAAATACACAAATCTATGCAAAGATCCATTTTTCCTCGCTGTCCTGCCCTCATAGTCGCCATTTTCTTCATCATCCCCCAGCAAAACACACAAATAAATAAATAAAATTCATTTTTTAAAAAAAAATAAGAGGAGAGAGAAAGTGAGAAATCAAGCAAGCAGCAGAGCTGGCAGCACAGTAGAGAGGGAAAGAATCTGAAGAGAGAAAATCTAGCAAGAGAGAGAGAGAAATCGAGGTCGGAGAGGCGGCATTGATGGCGGCGGAGGGGCGGCGGCAGCACGGGGAGGAGAGCGTGAAGCTGTTCGTGGGGCAAGTGCCGAAGCACTACACGGAGGCGGAGCTGCTCGCGGTGTTCAACGAGCTCTCGCTCGAGATCGAAGAGGTCAACATTATCAAAGACAAGAACACCAAGGCATCTCGCGGTGAGCACTGATTTCTCTTCTTCTTCATCTGCATTGCTCGAATTCGGTGGTTTCGATTCGGTTTTGGTTGGATCATGGATTCGGTGATGCGTGTGGGTGTGGTTTTGATGTGAGATTTGGAGTGGAGGAGTGTGTGATGTGTGTGTGGAGTAGACTGTAGACCTAATTTTGATTCGGTGGATGGATTTGGCAGGGTGTTGTTTCGTGATTTGTCCGTCGAGGCAGGAGGCGGACAAGGCGATCAATTCATGTCATAATAAGAAGACGCTTCCTGGAGTGAGTCAGCTCTCTGATCCGTCTTGTTGCTGTTTGTTGATGTTTGGAGCTTGTTGATCTGGTTTGATGTTTCCGTTTATGCGATTCTGTTGTGGTTATGGATTTTGCTTGGCACACGATGACATTGCTGGTTCATTGGCTGTTTATAATTAGCATTTTGAAGGACGGATTTAAATCGGTTGTTTCTTCTTTCTTTTTCTTTGAAATTCTACTTTCTTTTCATTTCTCACTTAATGTAGTGGATGATGTGGAGTTTTGGAATGTGAACACTTAACAATCGGTTCGGTTCTTTTGGTATAATGAGCTTTTTCCATAAATGTAATACTATTCTGGGATGCGTGTATCTGGCATCTTTCGTTGGTGAGAAAACCTAATAGAGAATGGTGTTGTGGTCTTAAGCTAGCAACGAGAATGACATTTCACACATTCAGAATCTTTGTCTATCATCCCACACCCTGCACTTGGCGGGATTATGTGGGTACATTCCATTCCTTCAGAATCCAGGATTATGTGGGTACATTCCGTTCCTTTAGAATCTTTGTCTATCATGATTAGCCAATGGAACAGTTTGCATGACGACTCCAATTAAAGCTTCTATGGATTGGTTCTTTGTGTCCTTCTAATTTGTACGGACTGGATAAACAACTGAAGAAAAATGAAGACAGTGATTTGAAAATGCCAAGAGCCTGATTCCTGAAGCAGAGGAAATGAAATGTCCAAGGACCTTAGACAAGCGTGCTATTTGTATTTCCAGTTTGGTTCTTGCTTCGTTATACTCATTTGGGAAAAAAAATTTATCATGAGAGTATTGTGAAGTCGATAGCTCGTTCAAACATCAATCGTAATCAATTTGCCAATTGAAGTTCAATAGAATGGCAATTGAGCACAACTATAGATGGATTGGCTTTTAATTCTAGAGACTATAACTATGTGCTTTTGTCCTTCAGGGGATTGTTTTAAGCACCTTTTGTTTATTTTATCGTATATTATTCGCATTTTTTTTCTGTTTTACATGTATCTTTCTACGGGACTTTAGCTTCGTTATCTGTCTATATTGTCTAAGTAGTGCTTGTCATATCTTATGTACAATTAGTAATTCGTGCCTTGATTCAGGCTGCTAGTCCCTTACAAGTGAAGTATGCAGATGGAGAATTGGAAAGACTGGGTATGATATTAATTGTATCTCTTGCCCTTCTCTGTTTGCATGTTTATCTTCATCATCTTGTTCAAATTCAATATCTTTTGTTTTAGTACTCTGTGAGCTGATTTTTTGTTGTATAACCTTTTTTGTGTTAGCAGAGCATAAACTTTTTGTCGGCATGCTTCCAAAGAATGTCTCAGAAGCTGAGGTTTCTGCTTTATTTTCACAGTATGGCACTATAAAAGAATTGCAGATCTTGAGAGGTCCACAACAAACTAGCAAAGGTATTTTACTAGCTCTTAAAATAGCGACACTGGTATTTTTTTACCAATTGATATCTATAGATTCAAAAGGGAGGCAGAACATAGAACTACAACGTATGCTAGCACTTTTCTTTTTTTATGCAGTAGTTCCTGCTTGCTTGAATTGTTTTGTATGCATAGGATTCATATTTTATTTGTGGTCTTCATGCATTCTTTGCGGTTTAACAGTAGTTTCTATGACAGGTTGTGCTTTTCTCAAGTATGAAATGAAAGATCAGGCTCTTGCAGCATTAGAGGCAGTCAGCGGGAAGCATAAAATGGAGGTATGTGTCTCTGCTTTTATTTCCTACTCATCTCAGTCAACGATTCTATTGTTACACAGCTTTCTGTCCTGAGCTCTGTTCTCAGAGGAAAAGGTAGATATGAAAAACTTAAATGTTGCTGAAGACACGCAGAACAAACTCATATAATCTTTTCCCAGAATGCTACTTTATAGAGTTTGAAGTGATAAAGTGAAAGTGGAGTTATGAACGAGTAACTGTTTTTCGACCAATGAATCAAGTCGCAGTTCGACTCTTCAGTCACGTGTCGGAATTTTCAGTTGGAGGAAGTCAGGCATGCAATATGCTGCTTAAATTGATCTTTCTCTTTGGCAGGGTTCTAATATTCCTTTAGTTGTCAAGTGGGCTGATACTGAAAAGGAAAGACAAGCTCGAAGGGCTCAGAAGGCTCAACAACGGGTTGCAAAAGTGCCTGGTTCTGACCTCTCACATTCTTCATTATTTGGAGCCATGCCGATGAGTTACCTACCCCCATATAATGGATATGGATATCAGGTTTTTCTCTGTCTTAGTTTATTAGTTGTAACATTACGAGCCAATAGTAGAAGATGCTATGATATGTTAGACTACATGTCATACTTGTGTTTGTGTGCTCTCACGCTTTTACCTGTGCATGTGTTTGTTTGTGTGTGCATTTCAAAACACTGATCTGTCTTCCTAATGTTAACCTGTGTGTGCGCATGTGATTGTAGACACCTGTGTGTGTGCATGTGATTGTAGACACAGAGGCCTGAACTATCATCTTATATATATGATTTGCATCATTTACTCCTCGAAATTTACTGATACATGTTTTTCCTTTTAGGCACCTGGAAATTACGGTTATGTTCCGTATCGCGTGCCGCATGTCCAAAATCAGCCTGCTTTCCACAACATGGTTCCTTCATTGAATCAGAGCCCTACATTGCGTGGTGTGAGACCTGATCTTGTGTCCGGTGCAGCACCAAGAAGCTTTGGCTCGACATCTTCAACTTACGTAGGATCAGCATATCCTGCAATCCCCAATCTTCAGTATCCCATTTCGTATCCCGGAGTATTAAGTCCTATGCCTTTGACTAGTTCTCCTGGATCTGTACAGTCCTCTGTTGCAAATAGTTTGTCAGGAACATCTTCAGATGCTAATTCTAGTTCCAAACCCCAGGTCGAAGGTTGTTGAAGCTTCTTATTTGCTGGAACTGCATTACTTTGGCTTTGAAAGAGAATTTCATTTATTTATAAAAAATAGGAGTGACAATCAACTGATACACATCTGTAATGCCATATCAGCTATATTATTGAGGAAATGGCAGGAAGACATGAGCATTTCTAGCTCTTCCTGCTAGAAAAATGGACCTAGTTGTTGTACTTAGCAGGCTCCCGCTTATGATGGATCACTCTTCTGTACATAGCCTACTCAGTAGAGTGAAAAGAATGCTCAGCCAAAACTCAAATCCTGGTTCGGAGCACTCTTGATATTAGTGCTTGACCTCATACCAAAGCTCATACTTGTTATTTATCGTGCTTAATTTCCCATGACATATTTTTGTCCAGCTCCAGAAATAATGCCTTATCTTTTATCCTTCAGGCCCACACGGTGCTAATTTGTTTATATACCACATACCTCAAGAGTTCGGGGATCAAGACTTGGCAAATGCATTTCAGCCATTTGGTAGGATCATTAGTGCCAAAGTTTTTGTTGATAAAGCGACTGGTCTCAGCAAATGCTTTGGTATGCAATCTCTTCATTCCCTGATGATAGTTCTTAACATAACTGTAGTTCTTATTGTACATTATAAATGCAGGATTCGTCAGTTATGATTCGCCAGCTGCTGCACAATCTGCTATAAGTATGATGAATGGCTTTCAGTTGGGTGGTAAGAAGTTGAAGGTACAACTTAAAAGAGATAGCAAACAGGTTACCCCTTACTGATTCGAACACTCGTGCAAGATGATCATGCAAGGGTAGTCATGCAAAGATAGGAAGCCAAGTCTAAGCAATGTTGCCTTGGTATGGAGAAAAGCTATTTCACACGCATTGCTCCATCCCGCTTGTACATGGAGCTACATTAGGTTCAAGGCCAGAAAATTGTAATTCCTGATGATCACTGGTACCAATGTACTTGTATTCTGTACTACGAAATTCGAACATCAATCATTGATTTTTTTTTTCTTCAATAAAAATATTCGTTCTATTCAAAACCATTCATCAACTTTTCCTTCTTCGTTATTCATTGCTGCAAGTTTTATTCATCGTCTGTGTCTTCAGGTACGCATTTGTTTCTTTTTTCAATTTTCCCTCATGGGACTGTCAAATAAAACATCTTCAGATGTAATCCTTTCTAAACACACGTTTCAACTGTGGTTTGTCCAGCTATTGCATTCAAATGTTGAGGAATAAAGCATTGCTGCTATCTGAATTGCTATTTCTGTATCCAAATGTGTTAACTGCTGGATTATGTTCTAAGTGCAGCGAAAGTGTTACCTTGTCAGATTGAATATGGCGGGTATTCCAAGCTAGGGCATCGGGGACTTGTCCATTAAGCTATGCGAAGGCACTGATTCCTTATGGAGTAATGTTGTCTCCTATATTCTATGCTTTATATTGGCATTTACATGATTCATATTTGGTCATATAGTCTGATTCATATAGTTTCTCTAAATACATGAAACTAGATTGAATTTTCTTGCTTCTTTTGTTCATGGTCTGTGCTTTCCTTTTTTTTAAGAGCAAAGTTTCACACTGCCTTCATTTCTGGCTAATTATACTGTATCAAATTAAGAAGAAAAGTAAAATATGAAGTGCCGGGGTACTAGGGTTGTACTAGGTTTCTGACTTGCACTGGAACACAAGCCGAACTTTATGGTAGAATGTCCAGAGTAAACACAACTTCTATTATAAAAGAATGCAGGCGACGGTGTTTCATGGAAACTATCATCTAGCAAGTTTAGTGTATATATGGCTTGTGCTTCCTGAAGGTAAGGAAGAAACAAAGTGCATAGTCACACTATGCATAAAAGGTGTCATTCCCTAGTTAAGTTTTCCAAAAAAGAAATCATTGTGCTGATGTCCATCTGGTGTGAATATGCTGTTGGAACTGATTGCTGGTTGGTAGACCGTTGATGTCCCTTGGCTGTAAAAGAACACTGAGGCTTGAAATTGAAGATGAGGGAGAATCAAAGGGAAACCATCATGTAGCTTTGTTGCACTTACCAGTGAGGAGTTTGTCACATTGATGGTTCAGATTTTGACTATTATGGGATACATTACTGCAGCTGAGGTGAAACTGTGAAACGTGTGAAGAAGAGCAGCAGGTTGATCCTAGGGCAGTTGGGTGCTTGTGCATTTGTCTGGCGTTAATATTTTATATGTAGGATTAGGGTGTACAACTTGTTTACTTCTTATAGCTGTGTTTTTCAAAGAAATCTTGCATCAGAATCATTTTGATCTCTGTTTCTTTGTTATTTCCAGATATGCATGCTACTGTTTGATTTCAGATGAGCTCGACTGTCTTTGAGTTCAGGCCAAAGATCGAGTGCTGTGGATTTTGCATGATGCTACTCCGTATATTGTAAGTCGTCCTGATCCTCGATTACTTCATACTTGTTTCTTATGCAGTTCTTAGCGTGTAAGATTGTCTACCTTGTTAAAAGGATTTTCTAGCTTGTTAGAAGTACAGACAATGCCGAGGTCTAAATCTAGGAGGATTTCCTGAAGTTGATTCAAAGCTTGTGAAAATTCCTTGATCATAACTCAACATTTAAATCCCTGTAGAAGTGGCTACATTTGCTTTTATAAGCTTCCAAAGGAAAAGACCAAGCTATTTGATATCTTCACACTGTGAGTGATCTAGTGGCACCTTTGCGCCCTTCATTTCAGGAGTGTGATGTAATAGAATTTTAAGAAGAATAGGGGCTTTTGGGCAATACTCCTGATTGAGTTACAGATATGCCTATCTCAAGCTTATGATAGAAAACGTACAACATGCGTGGAACACGTATTTCTTACAACTTACTAAGTTAACATCATCGAAAATAGGCTCTCAGCCTGCTGAGCAGATTCAGACCAGTGGATCGGTCGGACTGTTGGAAATTTGGAATAGTCTAATCAAGGATCTTGATCTAGAGCGAAACCTGACAATGACCAGGTCAGTGTTTGTTATTGGCCTTGATGGCCGTGTCCAAAAGAAAAAGGAAAGGAAGTTAAACACATAAGTTGAAGTGTCATAATGGTTAGTTATCTGAATCTTATTAGAAAAACTAGGTGTAACGATGGCTGGTGAGCCTTCCCCGCTGATTAGATCAACTCAGTTAAATCTCTTCACCACCTCATGCGTATTATCTACTGATATGTTTTAGGGGTAAGATAGGATTGGATTATTTAGTAATGAGACGTAAAATTCAAGTTTTGGGATTGATTATATGGGTAAGGGCATGGTGGGATCCTGTAACCAGTCCGTAATTAATTAATCATCTCTAGTAATCCAAATCTTCCAATTTAATTTTTTTTTTTCTTTCTTTTTCTTTTTCTTCTTTT
>LIEC01006640.1:0-15346 GCA_001925005.1 Drosera capensis
TTTCAGTGCAAAAGCGAGTTTTTCAGCTTTCAAGCTGAAAATTCCAAAGAAGCAGTATTGAATGTAATTTGGGAGTTTGGAGCGGGTAGTTTTCATTACTATTATCCCTACTGCATTGCATCACTACTTCTAGTGTATGCCTCAAGTTTTAGGGCTAAAACTTGAGAAGAACAATTGTACCTGTTTACTGAAATAGTGGATTTTGCCCGTGTGCGCCCCGTGGTTTTTTACTCTCCAATTTGGGAGGGTTTTCCACGTTAAATCTTGTGTCTGTGTGATTGTGATTGCTTCTACAATTTTCAACATAATAGCACCGTCTCTTGGTTGCTTCTAGTATTCCGCAAGTAGTTACTGGAACCCAACAAAATCTGGAAGTATCAAAACAAATGCTTCAGTAATCGTCTGCTTTAGTAACTGAAAGACAGTCTCCACAACTCGAGTCCATTGAAAGATAGTCTCCATAGCTAGAGTCCACTAGAACTGAAATCTCGAATAAATCTCCGATAGGACAATGCTACACCATGAAAGCTGCGAGCCTTATGGAAACTACGTGGAGTCTCCCAACAAAGTATAGCATCTATCTTGGTCGGATCCATCTAAATTTCATCCTTGGATACCACATATCCCAGAAATATCACACGATCAGTCAAGAAGAGGCACTTCTTGACATTAGCATACAATTTCTGCTCCCTCAGTACATCAAAAACCTGTCTCAAACGCTACAAGTGCGGCTCCATAGAAACTGAGTAAACTAGAATATCATCGAAATAAACGATGACAAACTGACCAATAAAAGGATGAAAAATCTGATTCATTAACCTCATAAACGTGCTCGACGCGTTGGAAAGTCTTAAAAGCTATCTTCCACTTGTCACCAGCCTCGTACGAATCTCGAGGTAACCGCTTTGCAAATCAATCTTAGAGAACACCTTAGCACCATGTAACTGATCTATCAGGTCATCATATCACGGTATTGGGAATCTATATTTAATGTTGATCTTGTTCACTGCTCGGCTGTCAATGCACATTCTCCACGAACCTTCTTTCTTCGACACCAACAGAACGGGAATGACACAAGGACTCATAGACTCCCTAACGATGCCCTTTTCTAACAGCTCATTCACCTGCCTCTGTAACTCCTCATGCTCCTTTGGACTCATTCGATAGGCTGGTCTGTTAGGAATTCTCGCTCTAGGAATAAAACCTATGCAGTACTGTATATCCCTCATAAGTGGTAACCCTGCTGCAACTCTTCTGGAACGACATCCGTGAACTCATCCAGTAGAGGCAATATCTGAGCTGGAATCTTTGAATTCTCTTAATTCTCCTATAATACTATAACTACGAAGATCTCAGAAGCCTTTATAGATTTTGACTGTATCTCTGATCTAGATAGCAAGTTGTTTGTCGCTTTTTTACGTAAATTTAAAGGTCCCGAGGTTATGTTAACTCCATCCTTGGTGAACGAGTAAGTATTCTAGTAGCAATCATGTTTCGTACGTCGATTGAAGTGCCAAGGCCTGCCTAATAAGATATGACATGCATCCATGGGAATATATCACACCATACCTCGACCAGGTATTTCTTGTCGATCGAGAACCATACCAAACATCAGTTCGTTACCTTCACGTCGTTTCCTTTCTTCAGCCAGGACATACAACTTGTATGGTTGCAGATGGTCTTCCATCTTCAAACCCAGTTTCTAGACCACAGTAGTCGAAACCACATTCTCACATCTATTCTATCAAACTCAGTTCCATGATCCCTTTTTATAGGGATCATATTTAATCCATTTTCGTTATGAACCTGGATAAAAAATCTTGTTAGTATTGCATGTGTCTCTCTTTTAGATGAAAGAAAGAAAACCAAATTATATCGTGAATAATCATCAATAATGACCAAAATATACTTGTTTTTACTAAAACTCAAAGTATCTATTGGATCATATAGATCCATATGAAGAAGCTGTAGAGGTTTAGAACTAATCACTCTTACCCTTCAGAGTAGACTTAGTCTGTTTTTCTAACTGACAAATCTTACAAACCTTATCCTTCTCCTAGGATATTAATGGAAGTTCCTTTATTAGATTCTTAGAGGATAGTCTGGCCATATACTTGACGTTCAGATGTGTCAAACGTTTGTGCCAGAGCCATGTTCTGCCTTCAGTTTGTTTGCTCCTAAAACATGAGTCAATCTACATAGGATAGTTAAAATTGACCATGTCCACGTCTCCTATTATAATTCCTGCAAGCTTGACAGCATTATGAACTTGCTTTGATATCACTTGACATAACGAAAGTTAAAAGGCTTATTGTTCTAGCAACGAGGCTGATTATACAACGTAAGCACTCGAATCCACGAGTAGAGAAGAGTAACTCTTTGAAGAAAAGTAATAATATTATTAGATGGTGCAAAACAAACGGGTATTCCTAAATTTATATTAAAATAAGAAGATCTTCCTAATTAATTATTCTCCTAGAGATAAACAAATTAATAAGCAATCTAAATTTAATTAGAAACTATATACTTCCTCCGTCCAAAAAAAATTACAATAATTTTTCTTATTTATCCTTCAAAAAAAATTCCAATCATTTTTAAAATATAAAATTTTTTCAATCAAAACATCTCTATTTTTATTTTATATCACATCATCCTCATTCATTATAATTTTTTCTATCATTCACTCACTTTCACTTTTTTGGCACTGCCAAGGTCAAAATAATACAACACACCACTAAACCACTTTTTCCTTCCACAAGTCCATGTTGTATTTGAAGCTTCGGGAGTACTAGATATTGAGAAAAAGGATGAAAGGGTCGTTAGACTGATCCTTAAGAAGGGAAAGTGACAAGCGGAAACCAGTAGGCTAGATGACGTCTCAGGGACCAATCCAACTAAAGGAACCCATATCCCTAAATAATAAATGAAAGATTAAAATATCTTTTGGATTGATTTTGTTTATCATTAATAATGGGTGAAACTCATTTTATATTCAGTATTCATTTCAATTTTAAAAATTTATATATATAAAATTACAGTTCACATATATATTATATATAATTTATAAAGTTAATGTTTATACTTCATGAATTATAATATGTTAAAACTATACAATTTATATAATTAATATTTATATTTAAAAAATTATAATAAATATTAAAATATAAATAAAATTTTGTCCATGGGATTCCATCGCAATTGCTCTAATAAGTCACCGAACCGGAACGAAAACATAACTATCCATCCGACGGGCACAAAAAACCCATTCAAGGCCCCACTCACTTCTCCTACTCCCGCCCACACACACACACTTCCCCTCCCCTCTCTCCTCCGCCGCCGCCGCCATCGAGACCTTCCCAAAACGCCCGGCGTCGGCGGCCATGACGCTGAGCTTCGAAGTACACGCTGCTTTTATCTCATCCTCGTGGCATCGATTTCGGTTTCTTTTTAGTGGCTGTTGTTGGATTGTGTTTGAGGTTGTGGTTGTTGTTGTTGTTGTGGTGGTGGATTGATTGATTGGTTTGATTTGTGGTGTGGTGTAGGTATTGGGGAGGTTTAATCGAGCTCGGGCGGCGCGGCTCACGCTTCCGCACCATGTTTGTCAGACTCCTCTCTTCATGCCTGTTGGAACCAAAGGTATTGGTATTGCATTTTGTGCAGAATTGAGTACTTTTGACTAAGGCATTCTTGACATAGATGTAGTATAGAGTATGAACACTATATCTATTGTATACTTTGGAACTGGAAACTTCCGTGACGAATTGTCGGATGTCAAAATTTGGTACGCAAGGCGTTGCATTTGGTCTAGAATTGGGCGTTTTGACCCAGACAGAAGATGTAGTATATGAGTGTGAACTATGCACCTTTAACGTCCCTCAAAAAAAGAAAGTTCTTTCACGAGTTGTCAGCCGGATGTCGATTCTACGATTTGGTGTCATCTCCCGTGATGTTGGGGAGTATGACTTGAGGGTGATAGGGTTTTTTTCATTAACTCGAAGGCTAGTTGGGAGGTAGTATGTCCGGCCTACATTTTCCAAGATGCCCTCTTCTAGACTGTAAAAAAGTTTGGACAAAGTGACGAAATAACAAAACCTCTCATTATGCCATAGAAACTTGCATTCGTCTTAATGCATGATATATAAAAGCAATAATAAAAGGAATAATTTATTGTTCCCCAAATTCAACTGTAGTTTTGAATTTTGAAACTTTTTTAGGAATTAATTGATACTTAGTAGTTAGGTACATAGAATTTGATCCCAAGTAACGATGAAAGGTCCAACTTTTAAGGTTCGCTGGAGTCTGTCGTTATTAATGGTAAGAGCTAAAACAAACCCTTTTTCTCTTTGTTCACGTTACTTGCTCACAATCCAAATGGCAGAGACCAAAGCTTTATGCAAACTTGTTCTGCTTATTGTCTGAATTATGGGGTTGTGGTTTGATCAAATGTATGTATGGATACATAGGAGCTATTAAAGGGTTGACGACGCCACAGCTTGAAGAAATTGGTTGCCAAATCATACTTGGGAACACTTACCATTTAGAGCTTCATCCCACTTCCTTGTTGATAGATGAACTTGGGGGTCTGCACAAGTTCATGAACTGGCCTAGAGCTATGCTCACAGACTCGGGTGGATTTCAGATGGTTGTCACTTTGTCAATCATTAGGCTGTAATATGTTTCTCCATTTACTTGGGTGTCCATATAACGTGCTTCTATGAATACTAGACTATTTGACTTGCCTGCAACTTATGATTTCAGAGTCTGTTTGCAGTTTTTTGGTGTTTGTTTTTCTCCTAGAGGAGTCAATAAGTTTTCTGTGTTGGTTATTCTTCCTTTTTCTTCCAGGTATCACTTCTTCATTTAGCCGACATCACTGAGCAAGGTGTCACCTTCCAGGTATTTGAGAAACTTCAATAACCTTTTCTTGTTAACAGAAATCCTCATCATAAAGTGACGGTGGCCATTTTCTTATTACACTGATATGTTATATTTCTTCAGACACCAACACTGGCAAATTTTGTGGGCAAGGACTGCAGAAGTATAAAAAGTCTATAGTTTGAAATTTCGACTGTTACGTCTTGCATCAAAATCCTATGTTGTAGTTTTAAAAAAAATAATCCTAAATGCGAATTAAATATCTGGGGATGATGAGTTGTCTTATAAAGGGTGTGAACTCAATCATTTCAAAATTCAGTTAAACGCATCCTTCTTAGGATAATTTTTTTTCCTCATGATTTACCTTGAAAATGAAGGTTTATAGTCGTTCTGATCATAGATGATGGTACATGCATTTTAATTGAAGCACAAGATTTTACTGTCCATATTTTTGTTAAACCTGAACTGGCAATATTTCCAAATCGATTGGAGCTAGTGTGGTCTGAGGGATGTTACCTAAATAACATTGACTACATCATCTAGTTGATACGTGCTCTCCTTCTTTAGTAATGTGTCAGGGAATTCTATTCATGAGTTGTCTGCCTACTTTCTGCTAGCTCTCTCCCAGTCTATATATAGTATATACTGCTCTTAGAATAGGCTGTCATGTCTGTGACCAATGCAGAATTATTATTTCGGTCAAGTAGTTGCGCTGGAGCCACCTCTTTCCTTTTCCTTTTTGCTTCTGTGATGTGTTTGCAACTTTATTTTCTTTACGTGTTGTGTGGCTGCTGTATAAACTGAGGCTTCCTTCATCTTCCTATGATGTTGCTTTACTTCATTGCTACAGTCACCAGTGGATGGAACACCAATGCTTCTGACGCCAGAGGAATCAATTGAAATTCAAGTAAGACCTTGCATTCCTAATGTATAGATTCTGCGACAAAAAAAAAAATTTCCCCATTATTCTTTGAGTTAGATGTTCTTTCTTGTGTCTCATTATCACTTGCTCATGTCATATTTTCTATATATTGGCTTTGTCAGAATAGAATTGGAGCAGATATCATCATGGCATTAGATGATGTTGTGAAGACTACTACTACTGGTCCAAGGGTTGAGGAAGCTATGCATCGGACTCTTCGTTGGATAGACAGATGCATTTCAGGTTAAATCAACAGAAGGCTAGTGTGAACCTGATTTTTCGTGCCCCAAATGACATTATGAATGGTTAAAATCATTAATGATAATTCCTGCCCACCTAGAAGAAATTTTGGGAAATGTGTGATCCCGCATTTCTCATCATAATTGCCTGCACCTATTGATTTGTAGTAGTTCAAGGCTGGTAGGCTCCCGCTGTTATATAATGGCAAGAGTTTTGGTTTTGATTAAGCACTCTTGCAGGGTAAATGTAGATGTATACTGGTGTTTTGTTTGAAGCACCTAGGCTTATATGTTTGTGGAGAAAATACATATGATTTAGCTATTAATGTGTGGTTTGTTCTCGATTTGTCTTCATTGTGCATCCTATAGTCCCTTGAATTTTGTGGGTTCAAAATTTGGAGATTCGGTTAGGTTTGCTAGTGACTTGTGTATTCCCGACTTCCAGTGGCCTCACTTATGGTCGTCATTTCCCATTTAAGAGCTAAATTTTAGAATTCATCTTTAGTCATTCCCTTTATTCGAATGAAAACCTTTTTATTGCTCTATTCTCTAATAGTATTATTCATTTTTTGTTTCTGTATTTTCATTAACTCTGGTTTATTTTTTTTATTTTTTTAAGTGCAGCTCACAAGAGGCCGAAGGAGCAAAACCTATTTGGTATTGTGCAAGGCGGTTTAGATCCTATCCTAAGGTGAACTGCTTTCCATGACTCCATCTTTTTGATATTACCGGTGATATGCTCTTCAATCTTACTGATGTTCCTCTCGTTTGAGATTATGAAGCAGGTACTTAGAGACTTATTTTAAGTCCTTTTTTTCTACTGATTGCCCATTCTTCTTCTTCTTTTTGGATTGTGATTTCAGGGATATATGTGTCAAAGGCTTGGTGGAAAGAGATTTGCCCGGGTATGTTTTCTTCCCTCATCTTAGCGCGAAATGCTTGCCTTAAAAGGTGGATGTTTTATTTTGTGATCTTAATAGCTGCTCATTAAGTTGTATACTTTAGATTGTTCTCAGATGAAAATAGCACTCATATTTTTAGATAGTATTACTAAAAGAGTAGGATTTTCCTTTTCTTTTTTCTTTTTTCTTCCCTTCATGAGTATCACTCGTGGCAATTACAAATAAATAGAAGAATTTTTATTTACCCGATGCCAAATGCTCACTTTCAGAGAGTTACCTAGCTTGGAGTTTAGATTGGGCGATACATTGTTTAGAATTCTTACTTGGAACAATCTACATTGAAGTACAATAGTTTCGTCTCCTGCGGCTAAGTTTAGATTTGGTGAAATACATCGTTCTCTCTAGACTACTAGTTGTGCTCTTTATCAAGGTAACTAGCTAGGAGTTGGATTGGTTGATTTCATTACTGTGTAATGTTCTAGATGGCGACAAATGACGAATTACTGAATTGTCTTTGGTTACTCTTTTGCTTTTATCACAGCTATGCCATTGGTGGTCTTGCTGGTGGTGAGAGCAAAGATGCATTTTGGCGTGTTGTCTCTCAGTGCACTGCTGCATTACCAGAGAATAAACCAAGATATGTTATGGTTTGTAAACCCTTTTCGCTTATAGGTCCTGACTAGCTGAACCTGTTTATCATGATAAATTGAGATAACTGCCTGTGTTTCAGGGTGTAGGGTACCCATTGGATATTGTGGTGTGTAGTGCGCTGGGTGCAGACATGTATGATTGTGTTTATCCTACCCGCACAGCTCGATTCGGCACTGCTCTCATACCAGAGGTATGCCTTCATTTCTTCAAGTTCTGTATTTGCCTATGAAGCATCCTGTCAAAGAAAGGTTGAATTACAAATAGTATTTACCGACCAATTGCTGCAAATTTAACTCTTGATACAATGGATCTTCAACGTACTTTAGGGGGAGAAACTCTGTGTTGATGAACACTTTCCTTGCATATTTTCTTCTGGGCTTTGATTGCTGCGCAACAAGTCTTCTTGTTTGATATTTGGTCCTGGGGCCTTCTGGCAGGGAGTACTGAAGCTTAAACACAATGCAATGGCTACAGATACGCGATCAATCGATCCCAGCTGCATGTGCATGGTAATTTTCCAAACGTTGGCATCTTAAGCAGGATTAGAGGTTTAGAGTGCTTATGCCTTTGTTTTTCATGTTCTCACTCTCACATTTAAATTATTTACGGCAGGTTTGCAAGAAGTATACGAGAGCCTATATTCATTCTCTTGTTACTAAAGATGCAATGGGATCACAACTCGTCTCTTATCACAATTTACATTTCATGATGAACGTAAGGCTCTCCGTGCATATGGTGGTTTGTTTGTTTGTTTTTTTTTTTCACCCTCGGAATTGTAAGCCCCTGTGCTTTCTTCCTTTCCTTTTGTGCTGGATGCAGCTTAGCAGATCTCTGCACTCATCTATTCTTGAGGGACGGTTTCCAGAGTATGTGACCGCTCTTTGCTACACCATTGGATTTTTTTTGTTTTCCAGTTTCATACAATTAGCTAAAGTTGTACTTCCTGTAATTTTTGCAGGTTTGTGTGCAAGTTCTTGCAGACAATGGTTAGTTCAATTCTTTGGTGGTTGATGTTTCTAAGCTTACAGAAAGATTGGCTCTTTGGTATAAATGAATCTCGATAAAACAGTCATTTCGAGATTAGTTTATCCAGGGCTGTTTGATCTGAATCTATCATATTCTGAGTAGATGGATGAATCGCTTACCTTCATTCCTTCATGTTCCTGTCATGTCGAGAAAAAGCTTCCGCTAACTTTTTTTGAAAATCTTGTTTATAGTTTCCTGAAGGAGATGTGCCAGGGTGGGTCTGCGATGCCATGGAGGTTGCTGGAATCGACATTTCTTCATGTTGTAATTCATCCTCAAAGAATCGACCAACGACCAATGGCATAATATCAGAAGAATACAAGTTACAGAAAGATAGAAAAGAAGTCGAAGTGATCGAAGATCCTTCAACATGCTGTTTTGACTGTTAGTATCCAAAGATCAGCTTAGCTTCAGTTTTTATCAGCTATGGATATGATAGGATCCAAACATATGACTAGGTATTCACACGACAGATCACATTTAGTGGTTAAGGTAGGCTTAGCTTTTTTCTGCTTTCATCACACCAGCAGGAGACCTGCATATGCTTACCGCAGTATTTCTGTGGGCGGCAACATTAGAATTCAGCAGGAGATCATCCCCACCCCATATGGTAAGCCGTTCAACTCCTCCAAGAAAAGAATAGATCAAGGGATCAAAAACCGGTTGAGTGCGGAACTACTTTGTGGTGGTGAGTCCGTTAACGAAAGCTAACTTAAATGGTCTTCCGGATTTACGGATTATTTGGTTGAAACATTAGAATTCAGTATATGATTTTCCAGGGCATATGCTGCTTCTCTAACCTTGAAACAACCGTGAAAGCTAACCTACTTTTAATTCTAATTGTTGCTCGGAGTTGGAAACAAGACTCCTGTGTACCCTGAAGTGTTTTTCTTCGTGCTGAACATCTCATCCTGGTTGATTACTTACAATACCATGAACTTAATGTAGTGATTGGTCTATTAGTGTTCTTGACGTGTGATAGCATGAATGGTTCATATAAATTATTTTTGGATGTTAATGTGGCCTTATTGGTTTTGCGCCAATGATCCTTTCAAAATTTATGCATTTCTTTTTCAAGATGACCTATGTCTCCTTTCCGTTTAAAGGACTCCAATGCCCAGATTTTAAAAGGGTGTAGTATTTGATTGCAGAATAGGAATATAATGGATTATCCATAACAAAATTTGTTATGGGACTATTGATTATTGGACTACTTAAGATGGTATTACGTGATGTGTAGTTTTGGATAGTATGATTTGAGTAAGGATAAGATTATTTATCGCAATCTATTGTTTATTTCAACCTTTTAATTGCAGACATAGATATAATATTAAATGATCGTACTAATCAGATGATATGAAAATTGAAGCCATATTAACTTATCGCTTATTAAATAAAGTTTCAATTATTTATCAAAAAAATAAAATAAATAAAGTTTCAATTATCATTGATAATGTTATCTCCTTCATGTTATTGTTGTTTGTTGCATATTAGAGGCATAAGGCATAGGTCATGAATTCGATCATTGTTTCTCTTATTAATCATCATTTATATCATTATATCACTGTATGGTTTATTATGTGAAAGAGTTGATTTCTTGATGATTATATTTCTTTTTGAACGACTCTGCCATCACCTATTCCAACCATGGATATTTTCCTTAATTTGTACGGCCAGAAATTTTTTTCCCCCAAACTGAACCCCGTTCAAAGTAATTTCTCAATATGATGTATTTGTAGCTGGGTAGAAAGAAGAGGCACAATAAGTCTCTATTTTGAAAAGCCGTAGTTTCTTCTTTTCCCTCGATATAATTGTCGTGCGTCTTTCAGTGGTTATGGGAAAAATTCTCAAACCCACATCGACCATGGTGTGTGTAGATCTTTTTTTTTATTATTATTATTTACTTCAAAAAATTTAAAACATTATAATTCCAAAAAAAATATACTATTTGAATTTTTAGTAAAATTTTGACAAAGATCCAACGCCGATATGAGCTCGGGAGCCTGGTCTTTTAATGGAAGGCAAAGCCGTAGTGCATTTTTTCTGTCTTTTCTCTTTACATACGCCAAATGCATCAAATTGGGAAATTTATTTGGGTGGGTTCAGTTTGGGAAAAAAGTTTTCTGTGGGTACCAATTGAGCAAAAAAATACTCCAACCATCCGGGAGAAGTACTCTCATGTAACGTCAGAACTTATCAAGAATAACGAGTCCACGTCGAATATCACACTTTCTAATGTGAAAATTCTAGTCTAAGATGCTGCGATGGCTCACGTATCAAAAACATACAATTCCAAACATAGTTATACCAAATATGTATTCACATTTGTAGGTTTATCCCCATTCCATGAGCGCCCCAAAGGCACCTTCCTTGTCTTCATCCTATAAGGTCCTTGCAGTACAAAACATTCACCACGAAATTTCGAAGAAATGAATAAAATGGACTTTCAACATTTGAGCCATCACATAAGCACCTCATGAACTTCCCATGAAAATCCCCTCAACCATTTCTCTTCACCTTTCCTCCTGTATATAACATCACAAGCAAGAGCCACAAGCGCCGCCGATGAAGATAACAGTCGTGTTTTTATGCAGAGATGTAGGCAGTTACTACAGTCAGATTAGCTGTTATATACTCGTATGTGTTGAATAGATATCTGAAGATGCCGAGACCTGCAATGTATAGATCAAAATCCAACGGTGTAAATCCATTATGCAAGAAGCATCCCAAGCATCGCCAATCACCTGGAGTATGCTCACTTTGCCTAACGGAGAAGCTCACAAAGGTATCCAAGTCGAACAACTCCTGGACCTTCGTTCGTAGATGTGCACTCATCGCTGAAGCTTCTTCTTGCCCTTCTTCTTCTTCATTGTCCGCGTCCTCATCTACAGACATTTCTTCTTGTGCATCCCCTCGTGGGAACTTACCGGCTTCTTCTGATCATAGAAGGCATCGTAAGGGTTCAGATCATGTGATTTTTGGTAAGAGTCGATCGATGGCTATAGACGGAGTCGGGGAGGAGCGTTGGGAGAAGAAGAGTAGGTTTTCTTTGAGGTTCCTACGGCCAAGAAAGAAGAGGGACGATAATCATCCTGTTCTTGACATGCGATCATGATGATTAGTGTTGATATATCATCGAGTGATTGTTATTGTTGCAACAATGGGACATTTTTTTCTTTCATCATACATGTATAGATTGTTGATATGTTAACATTTACATGAACATAGAGACGTTATATCATACATGCATGACTTTTCTGAAGTTTGATCTTCATAAGCATGTTTCATTTTTGATGTACAAGTGATAGAAATTCATAAGAAATTTTTCCATAATTGAAGACTTTTTGTTAAATTACTACGTAACTGGTACATATCTATAGACTTTAGCTTATAGTATTTCTTTTGGGCCATCCTATTGTTTGATCCCCATTTTGTTACGTTTGTTTCACGTTCAATGAATCATGACATTTGAACGCTAGCTACGTATATTGAACCCTAAAACTTGTAGCAGAGAGTTGATCCGACTCCAATGCCATACTAGCTTTGGGTGATATTCCACTATCTAGCAGAGAGTTTATCAAGAAGATGCTGTTTATATCCACCAAGGATGTTGAAACGAATACTCTATAAAATATGCAATTATATTTTAATTATGTGCAAGATATATTGTAGTCCTTTCGTCCTATTATTTTTATAATGTTTTGATTTTATATGTTTATTTATGTAAAATTTGACACGTATATAACGACGATTAAATATATTTTTTTATAAATTTATCGTGAAATATTAATATGGTTATATAAGTTATGTATTTCAATCTAATAGATGTTATAGGATGATCATGCATGATCTGATATGAAAACAAAATTTATATTCATACGTATAGAATAATACAAAATACATATATAATATAAAAATTATGGGACGGAATGAATATTGATTATCATGAAACAAATCCACGTTATTTTGCAATAAGATTAAAAATGTATATTTTGTGCTCTCCAAACTTTTTGGATGATGTGAATACTTATTACTCCTATGAAATACTCGTATATATATTAATGAAAATATATGGTTGATTTATGATTGATTTTATACTAAAAAAAAGATTTCTAAAAAATAAAATCACTATTATATAATTTTTAAAAATCTTTTTTTATATGATATAAAATCAATCAATATTTTTTATTTTAAATAAAAGACATAAACCCCATATATTAATTGTCCGTTGAATGGTCAAATGTTGGAACTAGTCGATGCAAACGGAAGAAAAAGATGAGGCGGCTAAAGATAAAGATGAGGAATTTCATGCAAAATTGGTTGTTTCTCGCTCTTCTTCAGTAGTTCCTAGTGGACACATAATTTGCACGCACTTTATGGAAAATTCTTTCTATTTGGTTTTAGGTTTTCATGTTCAAATTCATTTTGTGGTCAACTCAACTTGGAACTTGGAAGATATATAACAACGACTCAAAAACAGATTTTTTGTTGAAGTTGGAACTTGGAAGATAAGTTTCCTGGTAATCTCACTTTTGTTTAACAAGTCATCGTCAAAAGTTTTATCCTCTTGACCAAGTCAGCATCATCGAACTGTGTCACAAAAAGAATGTGTCCAAACAAACATACATGTGATATGCCATTAGTGTTTTCTTCAGCAATCAATATGGACAAGCCCTATCATACCATTATCGAGGAAAACTAGATAAAAATGTCACCAAAAGAGTGAAGACTTTCCGATATGATTCCCAAATAAGTGTTTTATTTTTTGTGTAATTTGCCTTATTTTTTGTCTAACCATATAAGAAAACTATGTTATTTGATCATGGATGAAATACTCAATTTAAAATATTATTATGACTTTTATGATAATTTTGTGTAAATGATGTTTGATTAATCTACTATACGAATCAACGTTTTCTTGATATATATATGTGTGGTCAATATGTTGTATTTCCTCTATCACAAAACAAAGACAACATTTGTATTTGGGTTGTCCCGGACTATAAGAAATATTTTTTTAGACAAGACTTTTATCATAAACATGTCAAAACAATTATTAATATGATAGTACATTGTAATATTTTTTTGTAAGTCTCAAGTTCCTAAAATGAGCCTAGAGAAGGGAGGGGGAGGGGGGAATGTTGAGTATGCTAATTCAGTTTTCAGGTCCAAAGAGTCTTTTGTTTCACTCTACTGATAATAATGAAATGACCCTACTATCTCAGTTCAGTGGCATCGTGTTATAAATCACATATTATAATTGAGTTGTTTATTTTATTGTTGTTAAGATTAGAGAAGAGGTAAAAAAAAAAAATGCATTTGATCATATCGATTGTTATATATGACATGTAATTTGACAATAGCTAAAATTTGCAAGGAAAAAACATTGACATTGGAGTGCAACATTTTTTTTACCTTTTGCTAAATTTTGACAATATAAACTCATTTTTCCTATTCCATTGGTCTTGCTCTTATAATATAGCCTACAGAGGATGAATAAACAATTTAAAATTTTCTTTATTAGCAAAATGCAATATAGTATTAGTTAGTATGCAGCTATGCTATTACAGAATAACGAAATTAGTCTATAGTTGAGATCCAAGTCCTTAGAACTAATCTCTTGTGTTTAACTGAGTTTATAATTGTTGTAAGTTAAAATATAAAGCAACAAATGACATAAGAATTTATATTGATTCAGGGAGTCGTTGTCAAATGATCAACAAAGGTTTAATCCAGTTTTCACTTGATGACCTGTGTAGTCAAGCCAAGAGGGAGTTCATTATCTCTTGTTTACAAAGAAACCTCTTGCAAGTTACGCAACTTGGTAAGATAAAGAACCAAACTCTTTGCACAGATCATTTCTGAACTCTGATGCAGACTTGTTCTTGATGTAAATTAGTGAACTTCTTTCCTCAGATCTTCAATCCAGCACTTGAGAGCGATTACTCAAGTTGTTGAGAGTTTTTTCAATTTGTTAGCAATTCCTCACAATCATCAATCTGTCTGTTTCCTTGCAAATCTTTAGTGATGTAGATATGTTCCTTTCACAACAGTTTTCAACCTCGTATAGATTACAAAACTCAAATCCTCGATTTGACTGTTATTAAATCCTCATCTATTCACCAACCAGTCCTGTTGAATTTCAATTTGTTGTGCTCCTGTCTTTGTTGCAAGTCAATTCTATTGTACCCAGTTTGCTATATATTTGAGACAAGGTGTTGATCCTGAGTTCTTGGTCCTATTTCTTATAGATTTGTGGTTTCTTTGTTGTCAATATTCATCCCAAAGTATTTATCCAGAACTCTTAGTCTTCCATCTACGATCCTCTGTTACAATGCTGTATTAATCCTAGACTGGATCTAACCACCCTACTTCTAAGCAATTGACCATTAATATGTCATACTTTAAAGTTTTGTTCATTAATTAATATAATTAGGAGGATTTCATATCAAAATAACATGATACGGTTACACCCTTAGGAATAATGTATATTACACTATAGAAAACAAGCTGATTTGCGACCGTTATATTTATGGCAGTCGCTAATTTATCGACGAAAAAGTATAAAGTAGTCGTTAATTATATTTTTTTCATGGAAAACTTTTTCGGTTGCTAAATAGAGACAAAAAGCCATCATCGATCACAAAAAGCCATCAAATTATAACAAATTTGCCCGGTTTTTTGCTAAAATATAAGTTGTTTTTTCTAAAGTTAGCCATTGTCATTGGGCA